>WAAF01014704.1:722378-915898 GCA_013400475.1 Tricholaema leucomelas
GTGGATGCTTCCTCCCTGGAGGTGTTTAAGGTCAGGCTGGATGAGGCCTTGGGCGAGCTGCTCTAGTGGGAGGTGTCCCTGCCTGTGGCAGGGGGTTGGAGCTGGATGATCCTTGAGGTCCCTTCCAACCTAAACCATTCTATGATTCTATGATTCTATGATTAAATTAGTGTAGGAACACCTAGTATGAGCCCAGGCAACAAGAATCAAAGGTGAATCACCGAATCATAGAATCAGCCAGATTGAAGAGACCTCGACTTCCAAGATCATCCAGTCCAACCTAGCACCCAGCCCTATCCCATCAACTAGACCATGGCACTAAATGCCTCATCCAGGCTTTTCTTGAACACCTCCAGGGTCAGTACCACCTCCCTGGGCAAATCACTCCCTCTGGCAAGAACTTCCTCCTAACATCCAGCCTAGCCCTCCCCTGGCACAACTTGAGACTGTGTCCCCTTGTTCTGTTGCTGGATGCCTGGCAGAAGAGACCAACCTTCACCTGGCTACAGCCTCCCTTCAGGTAGTTACAGACAGCAATGAGGTCTGCCCTAAGCCTCCTCTTCTCCAGGCTAAACAGCCCCAGCTCTCTCAGCCTCTCCTCATAGGGCTTATGAAGTGTCTTACTGGCAGCAAATCATAAAACCAACCACCCTATGTAATTTCTCTCCAAGTTGAGGAGGACCCCTCCCCAAAATTTCTTCCTCAGTGCTCCCACTTACAAGAAAAAGCAAAGCCAGAGGATATTCCCAAAACAACTAGACATAGTACTCAGTGGGCATTTCATCTAGATTTAACCTAACACAGGGACAGACAGCAAACAAATTCATGAGCCTATTTTCTCACAAAGAAACTAGGAACAAACTCAGATTTCTTTACTTTCACCATCAATATATTTTTTAGTTAAGCTTTATTAAAAATCGTTATTTAAAAAAAAATGAAATGACAAAAAAGCTGAGGGATTATATTGTCTCAGGAACAAAGGTAGCCTGCAGGATAAAAGGTAACTCAAGGCTGTGTAAACATTACTGCACTCTAAACTATCCAATTTCCATTCAAACATTCCTAAATTACTTCTAACTTGTTGATAAGACAGTGAGCTGTGCTCCCCTATTAAAATACACCCAGTTTGCCACTCTAACTTCACAGAATGTCCCCTTCCTCTTACAGCCAACAGAACAGAAACAACAACACAAAAGCTCTTGCTTTTCTCAATGCACTCAGCATTCTGTGTACTTGTGTTATACTTCATATTTTCTACTTTTCAAAGCCTACACAATCTAACTTTTTCTCATTTCCTCTTTATACAAGCAAATTCCCAACCCTTTAGATCACTTTTAGCCTTTTTTCCAAATCTCCTCTCTTCTATAGAGAAGGCTTCCAGCACCACACACATTGGGATGGCACTGACTTTTTCCATAGCCTTTTATTCCTCATGCTGTTCTCCACCACGCTTTGCTCACTCTGACTGCAAGTACAGACGCAGGTATCAGAAATTAACAGAGCTCTCAGAATTAAGACTCACAACACACAGCCACCCTACTTTCAATACATGAAGACTTACCATTTCAGGCCAGGTAGTCTTTGCTTTTTTGTACTTCTGCACTTCCTTGTATCTCACCCATTAGCGTCTGTAAGTCTCTCTCATATGCACATCACGGTACTGTGCTAGAAAATAAATAAAATCATTGGTTTAAAACAAGCAAAGGTAACTGCCCTAACCTGCAGATATGTGGACCTTTCACCTTCAATGAAGTTCCAAGTATGCTTCAGCAGAACAAGTCTGTGACGTAATACACCAGATCTGCCCTTTGTAAAACTAAGGCTTCACTGGAAAACATAATACATCTATGTATGGAAGACAACATTCTACATTCTACTTATCCTGCATAGATGACAGAAAAATCTACACCATGCCTGAATAAACTTACTAAAATATTGTGAATATGACACATTTATAAAATCATAGAATGGTTTAGGTTGGAAAGCACCTTGAAGATCATCTAGTTCCAGCCCCTTTGCCTTGGGCAGGGATACCTCCACTAGACCAGGCTGCTCAAAGTCCCATACAACCTGGCACTGAACACCTCCAGGAAGAGGGCATCCACAGCCTCCCAGGACAGACAGCCTATTCCAGCATCTCAGCACCCTCACTGTAAATAACTTCTTCCTAAGATTTAGTCTAAATCTGTCTTCCTCAAGCTTAAAGCCGTTGCCCCTTCTCCTATCACTACAAGCTCTTGTAAAAAGTCCCTTCCTGGCTTTCTTGTAGATCCCTTTCAGGTACTGGAAATGGTACACTGACCCTTAAGGGGTGAACACCCAGCCCTAACTAAAGTTTCCAAGAAAAAGGTGCATTTGAAGATCTGAATCACAACTGCTTATCATTATTTTTTCCCTGGAAGCTAAAAAAAAACCCCAAGAGAATCCAAAGTCTAAGATATTTTTTCTTCTCAACCCTGAACAGTACTGCAAAGTTAGTTTAATATTGCCATGTAGGGAAAAACATGCCAGAGCGATTGACCCAACTTTCTGCTCTTTAACATTCTGCTAAAGAACAAACTATTTGTGAAAATAACAAAAACCAGCTGAAGGCATTTGGGTGGTCTCAGTTTCAGTCTTGTAATACAGACCAGTCCCTTCTGTCTAAATCCAATACCAATTTGTTTTCCTTCTTTCAGTAAAGCCTCAAAATGTGGCAATGACAGATGTGGTAAACCCCACTGAAGATCTATATTACTAATTCAGGACATTTTACTACTAGACTGATAAATTCAAAGTGCTTTCCATTCACAGAATACCAAGTTGGAAGGGACCTCAAGGATCATCTAGTCAAATCTTTATTCATCATACAAAGAACACATCTATATACATAATGGAACTATGATCCTTTTGGATGTCCTAGAAGTATTTTGGAATTCCCATTTTTCACCTTTAGGACAGTACATATTACCAGCAGTGACTGATGCTGGACTGAATGCTAATACTTCAAGTTTACTATCTTGGTTTCTAAAAGCATAGATCACCTTATTTCTTCATCACCTGTTCAGCAACCTCACATAGGGAGGCTAAGCAGTCAAGGACAGCCATAGAAAAACAAAGTTTTGTATCATTACAGTTTAAAATCAGTGACATGCAGAAGACTGAAGTGTGAAGCTACACAAATCAGGAACACCCCTGTTTTCCACAGTTCATCCAAAAGAACCCCAAACATATGAATAAGTGGCAAAGAAGCATGAGTACAACAGAAATCACATCGGTCTAAGCTGCAGATTGTCACCATGCATCATTCTCAGAACACTGTCCCTACAGAAAGGTCTTCAGAAGACACCAAACTGTCCCTTGCAATTGTCCCTTACAACAGATGAATGAAGCACCTTTAGGGTTTGTTTTCTGCTTTGGGGTCAGGTAAAACCACTGAACAGTTCCTACAGACACATGAATCTTCAGTTACTCATAACACAGGGCTTCATGCATTAGGCTGTATGGAAACACTGCTTTAACTGTTTTGCCAAATGCAAACAAACATCAAAAATTCTCCATAAAATCAGAACTTAGAAGCCACTTAACAGCTCAAACCACTTACACTGATAGCTGCTAGTAAGCTTGTCAGAAGTGTTTTTTAACTCCACAGCTACTATACCTATCAAATAGATTTTCCAAGCTGCCTTTCTGTCTCTTTTGCACCTGCTGCTCCTGGCAAATATCCAAGCAAGTCACAAGAATACTCCCACCTCCCTGCCTCCTCAGTGCTGTGAACAAGGCATTTCAGTGGGGCTGGGACGGTTCGGGTCTAAAGTTTATCTCCACACATGACCGCTTCTTGGCATTTACCATGACAGCTATACCAAACCAAGAATCCAAGAATCCTGGTCTTAGACTTTTGACCCTACAATAAAGGATTAAATCACAAAATGAAACTAGAGGTCATGAATAGAGAAATTAGTATTCTATAGCAGCCTCTAAAATTAAAAATCTCTCCTTAAAAAAATAACATGTTTATTACTCAATACTGCATCGTTTTACTGCCACACTGTTATCTACGTGAAACCATTTGAGTAAATGCCTAAGTTATAGTGACACTGCTTAAGCCATTTTAACTCTACTGCATTGGTCTTCCAAGGAATGTAAAGCTGGTGACTTTCCATAAACAATACATGCCTTGCTAGGGATTACATGCATGAAGAAGAGTTCACAGATTGATGATGCCTAGGTTGTACTGGAAATTCCAATTAAAGTAAAAAAGTAAGAAGACACCAAGGATGTCAAGACCTAAAGAAACAAGAGACTGCCAGAAGAAGCAGCTTCTATCAGCAAACCTTGAAGATGTGAAACTGTTGTTCCTAAAGAGTGAACTTTAGTCATTAACATGTCATTGTAAGAAAACACAGCTCTTTGAGCTGAGAAGCCCCTTGCCTACAAGACCACCCTTCTCAGAGCATGTGCTATTGATCTCGTAGACACTGCTGTTTTAACTGGAGGTGAAGAAGCTGTAAATCAGTCGAGCAGAATAACAATAAATACATAAACGAAGCAGCAGTATATGAATTTGTATAAATATATGAAACTTTGTAATTAGGTTAAAGCTAGCTTTGTGGAATGCCACCTAGCTCCTAGCATCAAGCAAACTCCAGATAAATAAAACCCCTCTGCTCTATACATTGACTGCTGCACACTGGGTAAATGACCCCACTCTGGGGATAACTCAGAATGACAGGAGTTGGAACGGGTCTCTGGAAATCATCTAGCCCAACCTTGCTGCCAGAGCAGGTTCACTTACAGCAAGTTGCACAGGACAATATAATCTGATGAAAGAAAAAAACAAACTGATGATTCTGTTTAATAAAAATGAAGTGACCAACAATGCATAACAACTCTGAAAGCTGCATCAAGCTACACATATTACATTTCCATCTGCGCAACAGTTGAGAGTATCCTGACAGCTGCATACTAAGCCTGTTCTGGCACCAGGATACTCTCTAACCTCCCTTCAAACAAGGCTTTCAGTACTGCATGCCCTTCAAAAAGATATAAGAAAGGTTCTATGACAAAAAGAATAGTTCACAGCTTAGATGAAGTAAAGACTGAAGTGACAAACCAAAAATAGTCTCTTTAATTCATGCACTTTCCCATCCTTGTTTAATGCACACTACAGTTCTACCACAGTTAGTTTTATAGTGTTTTGATTACATTTTTTATATTAATTAGGAAGAATTATCAGATGAAGATGTATTGCTGCACAAGCCACGATAACATTTCCCACAACATTTAATTACACTATAAATACTCAGGGAATCAGTCTTAAAAAAAAGAAAAAAGCTTGACTACTACTTCTATTAGGTCTAATCATCTTTAAGACCAAGCAATATCTGCAAATATAGCACTGTAATAAGTAAAAGGCACACTTAATTAGCAAATATCACATGAAGAATAGGATGATCTTTAGCCAGTTGCTCTGTTTGCCTGAAAGGTAAAAAGATCAATAGTAACACAGAGCAAATAAGACGAGCAAAAAAAAAAAACCTGGCATAGAATCAAAAAATCAAAGCATTTTCACAATTTCATTTTCAAATTTAAAACCCTAAAACATTAAGAATCTATACCATATGCAATCTTTTTAATCATTACACTGTGAAGAAGTTTGTATTTCCTTCAACTTAGCTAACAACATCATGCAAACATGCTCCATTAAAACTTTCTGTCCACTTTAACTCCTATTTCAAGGAAAATGAAATTCAAAAACAAAACAAAAAGTCCCCATATGTCAGGAAATGTATGTATCAAAGGACAGACAATGAAATAAAATCAGAGGCATGCATTTTAGAAAGTGGTAAATAAAAATGAAGTCTGCAAAACCATGTTTATCCAGGGTACAAAGGTATCTCCTCTGTGCCTTACTGTACATTAACAGCACTTCAGATGAGAAACAGCAATCACATCTGAATAAGTATTATTAAAATAACTGATAAAGGCCACACATTCTGGATTTCACCATGTACTTTTAAAACTCTT
This sequence comes from Tricholaema leucomelas, assembly GCA_013400475.1. Lineage (NCBI taxonomy): Eukaryota > Metazoa > Chordata > Aves > Piciformes > Lybiidae > Tricholaema lacrymosa > Tricholaema leucomelas. Next base: position 728,388 of record WAAF01014704.1, read on the forward strand.
CAAGTTGCAATAATTAGAACTGCAGTAATATTTACAGGCAACCTCAGAACAAAGTTGTACTTCCATCATCTGACCATTTCACTTTGATCTGAGATCTACCAGTTAGGTGAAAACAAATACATAAAACCATCATCAGCTTCATAGAGATATTCAAAACACCAAATCTCTTCCACAAGTAACATATTACCTCTGCACACAGCAATCCCCCAGACGTTCCATGCCTCAGATGGAGCACACTCCTTGTGTTTAATGCAGCACAGTCGTTGAATCTGTACATCAAAAACATGTATGGCAATCATTACATGCACCTAAATTTCCATGTCACAAATACCTCATCATATGCTGTCACTGTCACTGCTAGTTCTGATGGTCTCACAAATGAGATGTAAATGATACCCACAAAACTAATATTTGCTTTATGGATGCCTTGAAAAACATTTTAATGACAAAATTTTAGTTAGCTCACAATCCACTACTTTAATAGCCTGCCCAAAAGTTTAAAAACATTTGAACCATACTATAGTGCTACTTTTTCTTTTGATCCTAGAGTTACCTAGTATTTATTAAACTCTAAATTTAAACAGCATAACAGATCACCACAAAAATGACTTTAAATACACACAACTGCCATAAGCTCATTTCCTTCTTTTTCCCTTTGATTTTTGACCAGAATACTAAAAATCCTATTCTTCTGGCTGCTGAAGCAGAAAAAAATTACACATTCATCCCTGAAATATGTACTTTTCTTTGCCTAAAAATAACTTTATAAAAATTTTAACTGATATCATTACTAAAAATACCTACAATAAGATTAAACAAAATAAGAAGCAGCCCAGTGTTTTAGCTGCAGAATGGCCCTGTGGAAAAAAATCTGCACACAGAAACTGCTGCAATTCAAGGGAGCTGTGCATTTACCTTATGTTATTCTCTGCTTCTTATTAAGGAATAATAATGTGAAAGACCATTTTAATGATACAACTTCCAGTAAATCAGTGCAAGTAAATTCAAGACAACAATTTCTAAACTAAGCCAGCCAAACTGTACAGCATTTAAAGGTTAGACTGTTGGCTGAGGCTTCAACAGATGCATTAAAAAGCATGGGTTGTACAGTTAAGTGCTGCACAGTTAATATGGAGTAAAAGGAATTGAGCACAAGGCAGCATGACGTGAAGGGCAAAAGACAACCAATAAAAGGTAAGATGTACCACAGCTATTTTAATTCAGGCATAGGTAGTTTAATAAAGCACAATCTGGGGGCGGAAGAAATTGAAAAAAGCCCATCTCTGATATGTTTATAATGTGTCACACTGCAGACGTGACTAAAGTCTTCTCAAAACTCTGCGTTCAAACACTTCCCTCCTGATTCTGCCAACGCCAGCCGCATCAGATCACTGAGAATTTGCGGTACGTTGTTACCGGTGCCAAATGTTCTAATGGATTCACAAGCCAGCAGGCCTCCGCGCCACTTAGGCACAAACGTTACACTCCCGTACCGCGGAGAGAATAAATGAAACTCCTTCGCCTCTCAGGTTCCTTCCAAAACCTGAGGAGCCCAAGAGGACTGTGACTAATATTTGTACTTTTATGGAAGCAGCAGCAAGGTTTATGAAACAACGCTCCGGTCCACACAGAGCTCTGACTCATGCTGGCAGGGGCATTTCACACCAGCCAAGTGCCTCAGCGTCTCCACAAAACCTGAGGGCTGCCACCCCTCACATATGCAACGCTTTATGGCCACGTGTACTGAAAAAGTGAAGTACACTGTGCAACTTTTGTGACCCGCAGCAATACGCAGCCTTTCCAGACCTTTATTATAACATTCAATAGCTCCCGTCACAGCCGCTCGCTCCTGCTGCCTTTGCAGAGGGCTGGCACCACGCGAAGCAGGGGGTCTCGGGTGGCTGCGTCAGCACGGGGCTCACACAGCGTCGGGCCGCCGCCACAACGGCCCCCAGGTCCTGGTGCCACAGACGCTCAACAGGCCGCGCCCCGCCGCTCCCAGGCTCCGGCGGCAGGAAGGGAATGGGAGTTGCAGACAACTGGCCGGCCAGCGAGCGTGCTGCCGGCCAGCCCCACTGCAGGGACCAAGTCGTCCCTCCGCCGGCCGCTAAGCGCGGCTGAACCGCGGAGCTCAAGAACCGTCTTCTCGTGACTGGGTGAATCAAGGGCCTCAGGGGCGCGGATCCCTAGCCACAGGGCCCGACAAGGGTCCCCTCGGGCTCGGAGCCCGCTTCCTTCCGACGCTGCCGCCAGGAGCCGCCGCCCTACTGCCCCCTTTTTCCCGGCCGCTAGCGGGGCAGCCTCCCCAACCCCGCTCCGCCACCCGGAGGGAGGAAAGGAGCGAGATCAGCCGCGCCCGCCCCGGGCCGCAGCCCCCACGCCGCGGGGGGAAGGGAACTTACGAACGCGCCCCTCTGCGTGCTCGCGTCACGCCTCCGCCACGTCACGGCGACGGCGCCGCGTGGCGTCACACCCGTGGAGGCAGTGTGCGTGGGGCGGCTTGCTCCGCGCCGTCCGCGGCGCAGGCGCAGAGCTGCTGTCCAGGAGTGCCGGCGGTGGAGTTGTCGTTGCTGTTGCGGGTTGGCGGGTGTGGGGCGGGAAAAGCTGCTGGCGTTGCTGCCCTTGGGCATCAGATCCGCTGCCCCCGGCACGCAGGGTTATGTGGCTGACTCCCCACAGACCGCTGTGCTTTAGTGAGGCCTCCCCTGCCCAACTAGCCGTTGGTGTGGGGGCAGATGGGCTCCTAGCCGGCCCTGACACAGAGCGCAACTGTAGAGCAGGTTCAGGGAGGCAGGCTAGGAATAAGAGGCTCTGAAAAGTACAGGAATTGTTCCGGGAAATGGCTGTAAGGGACCTGCATGCACCAAAGGCAAGCACAGTTGGATGAACATGAGCCAGCAGTGTGCTCAGGTGGCCAAGAAGGGCAGCAGCATCTTGGCCTGGATCAGGAATAGAGTGGCCAGTAGGAATAGGGAAGTGATTGTCCCCTGGTATTTGCCACTCGTGCAGCTGTACTGTGAATACAGGGTTCGGTTTTGGGCCCATCACTGCAAGAACATTGAGGTACTGGAGCAGGTCCAGAGAATGGCAACGATGCTGATGAAGAGTCTGAGGAAAAGTCATATGAAGAGTAGCTGGGGGAGCTGAGGTTGATTAGCTTGGGGATAAGGAGACTTGAGGGAGACCTGCTCTCTGCATCTATCCAAAAGGAGGTTGTAGCCAGATGGGAGTCAGTCTCTTTTTTCCCCAAGTAGAAAGAATAGGATGAGAGGAAATGGCCTTGGTGCATCAGAGAAGATGCAGATTGGGTATTAAGAAAAAATTCATCACCAAAATGGTTGTCAAGCATTGGAACAAGGTGTCTGGGGGTGTGCTAGGGTCACCATGCAGGAAGGTACTTAAAAGTGTGTAGATGTGGCAATTAGGGACATGAATTAGGTTAAAGGTTAGACTTAAGGGTCTTTTCCAACTTCAGTGATTCTGGGAAGAAGGAATTTTTATTAATACAGGCACTTCCTCTTGACAGGCAAGATGGGTCAAAGTTATTTCAGAACTGAAGTAGAACAGAATCATAGAATCATTAAGGTTGGAAAAGACCTTTAAAATCATTGAATCTAACGATAACCCAGCTGCCACGGTCGCTATGTCCTGAAGCACCACATCTCCAGCTTCTAAAACACCTCCAGGGATGACATCTCCCCACACCACCCTGGGCATCCTGTTCCAGCGCCTCACCGCTCTCAGTAAAGAAGTTTTTCCTAACGTCCAGTCTAAACCTCCCCTGGCACGACTCAAACCCACTTCCTCTGGCCCTATCGCTGGTTACTTGGGAAGAAGAGGCCAAGACCAGCCTCACCTCTGTAGCCTGGCCCTCCAGCTCCAGAGTTCCTGTGCTCAGTATACTTCACTTAAAAGTCATTTAAAATTTCAGCAGGAGCTGAAGTTTAAAAATAAACATACTTATCACTCGCCCTTTTGTGCCTGTTAAAGCTGAAGTGTTTTGCAGTTACAGAACCTGTGAAATACAATTATTTTGAGTGAGGATCCTCCAAGTGGCCTTGAATAATTATCATTCCGTTGCTGTATTCAGTATGCGTACTGTGTTTTGGAACCATGAGTGAGGCATGGTTAGCATACAATGGTTCTTGATAGCTTCCATGCCACTTGGAGAGATGCAAAATTAATTCTCTGGTGTGCAAATGTGTTTGTGCCTTTACTAGTATTAGTTTTCATTTAAGAATACAGTAAAACACTACAATGAATGTAGTTGCTGGTGAAAAGAATAAGAGAGAGGTTTGCTGACAATAGAATCTTCCAGTATAGCTTGTTTGCAGTGTTCTCAGGAAAGGTTAGTTTTGTTTCAAACAGAGTGTATCAATTTTCCTCAAACCTCATTCACAGTAAACTGTAGAAACTTTGTAGCAGTGGTCATAGAATCATAGAATGATTTAGGTTGGAAGGGTCTTCAAAGATCATCCAGTTCCAGCACCCCGCCACAGGCAGGGACACCTCCCACTAAAGGCCTCATCTAACCTGGCCTTGAACACCTCCAGGGAGGGAGCAGCCGCAACCTCCCTGGGCAACCTGTGCCAGTGTCTCACCACCCTCGCTGGAAAGAACCCTTTCCTAACATCTAGTTTCAATCTCCCCTCTGCCAGTTTAAACCCATTACCCCTCATCCTGGCATTGTAAGACCTTGTCAATAGTCCCTCCCCAGCCTTCCTGTAGGCCCCCTTCAGATACTGGAAGGCTGTTCCAAGGTCTCCTCAAAGCCTTCTCTTCTCCAGGCTGCAGAGCTTCAACTCTCGTAGCCTGTCCTCATAGCAGAGCTGCTGCAGCCCTCTGAGCATCTTCATGGCCTCCTCTGGACTAGCTCCAACAGTTCCCTGTCCTTCTTGTGTTGGGGACATTGCTAAGGATGCCAATTGCAGAATCACAGAATGCTGGAGGTTGGAAGGGACCTACAGATATCAAGTCCAACCCTCCTGCCAAAGCAGGATCACCTAGGGTAGTTTACCCAGGAATGCATAGAAGTGGGTTTTGAGAGTCTCCAGAAAAGAAGACTCCACAACCTCTCTGAGCAGCCTGCTGCAGTGCTCTGTCACTCTCACTGTAAAGTTTCTCCTTATGTTGAGGTGAAACTTTCTATGTTCCATTTTGTATCCATTGTTCCTTGTTCCATGTCTTATTACTGGGCACCACTACTGACCCCATCCACTTAACACCCACCCTTCATATATTGATAGATTAAATATGTGGAGATGATTCTTCATTGTCTGTAAATTCTAAGAGTGGTAGTGGACTATTATGTAGAATAAACTGAAGAGTTTGCCTTCATAGTTAACAATTTTATGATGTGTTAACATGCACTACTTCAGTCTTAGTAGTTTAGAGTAATAAACTGGCTAAAAATATTTCACAGTATTAAAGCCCACATTAATTTTTTTTGTGTTTAGCAACGTAGTATATTTTCAGAGTCAGATCAATAGAGATGTTTGCACAGGAATGCTTTTGCCATGCATCAGCACAAGTGGAAATGCCAATACATGGCAATAAAGTAGTGAACCACTGTCCTTGGAGGTGCTTTGAGCTGAAGCCTTTATGAGGAGAGCAGCTTGGACAGACAGCTGTAATACTTCCCTCCGTCGCATAATCCCTGAGGTTTTAGAGCATTATTTGTTAGTCTGCTTTTCTCTCTTGTGCTTTGGTGTACGTGGAGGAAGTTACATCCAGCCTCAGGTAGTAAGGTGTTACTTCATGGTAAAGTTTGGTTTAGACCATGTAGAAAGGATTTGGTAAGCTCTGGTTTATAGTTGTGTTTGGAGTACTACAGCAGCCCTTGAGAATGCTTTGAGGTTTTTAAAAGATGGTTACAGTGTTTAAATTCACTGCACCAGATCACTGACTCAAAGAGTTTGAGGAACTTGCACAATACCAAACACAAGCTTTGAGAAACCTCTGAAGAGCAGGCTTCTCCTGCTTCCCACAGATTAGGCCTCCTGCTGGCTATCCATACCTCTTAAATATAGAAGATAGTTAGGCTTTAATGTCTGCATCTCAGTACCCCTAGCTTTGAAACAGCGATGATAATTCTGACTTAAATGTTGCGAGGATACATTAATAAATATGAGGAAAACTCTTTGAAGTCAAAAAATATAATGAGGTTTAAGTATATTCCTTTTTGTCATCATTAACCTGTCAAACCTTTAAATGCTGAAACAGTGCTCTTGCAAAAGAAGACCAGAAATGCCAGTTAAGGTAATAAAGAAGTCAAGATCCAGATCAACTAAGCAGGGCAAAAAAGTAAAATAAATATGAGTTAAAAAGTTCAAGGAACAGAGCAGATCTGGGAAAAAAAAAGATAGAGCTGAGAAAAACATTAGGATAAATTCTGAAACAGCTGCTGCCAGCAATTGAAAGGGCACTCAGTGTGTTACCAGGAAACACCTTTGCATAGTGTTCAGAGCAAACGGGTGTTAAGACAATGTGTTGGAGGAGTCTGGGCAGGAATTTACCTACTGAAGTCTCACCTGGATCGATGGCACCTAGTGAATTCTTGTTTCTTTGACTGTTAAGTGGAGCTTACAGCAAGTAGCTCAAACAGATGAATCTCAGCTCTTCAGAATTCAGGTAGCTCCAGTGTCAGGGGATGGCTGAACAGAGGTTTTCGGGTGACGGTTTTGATCTTAGCTTGGAACTGACTGCACAAGAAGACTGAGGCTGGGCAGATGGCCCTAAGTGAAGCAGGTGATAGACTTTGATCTGCTGAACTGTGAAAAGATAGACTTGCAGGCTTGCACACAAAAATGCATCCCAATCCAAATCCTGCAATGGGTATTATATTTCACCTAACAAATATTTACAGACTAAAAGTAAAAACTACACAACTTCTTCATCTGCACGGAAGATGAAGACACAAGGCATGAGTGCCAGGAGGATGGAGCCAGCCTCTTCTTGGTGATGCCCAGTGACAGGACAAGAGGCAGCGGGTGGGAGTTGAGGCATAGGATGTTCCGTGTGAAGCAGAGGAAGAATTTTTTCACCATGAGGGTGACAGAGCACTGGAACAGGCTGCTCGGGGGGATTGTGGAGTCTCCCTCTCTGGAGATATTCAAGAATTGTCTGGATGTGTTCTAGTATGATCTGCTCTAGGTAATGCTGCTGGACCAGATGATCTTTGGAGGTCCCTTCCAGCCCCTGACATTCTTTGATTCTATGGGAAGCCACCACTGCTAGTGGTCAGCCCAGCAGCCACAACAGTAGAGGTCTGTATGGCAGATCACCATCTAGCCCTAAGAAGAGAGCAAATACACAGTAATCGTTGACTTAGGGAACCTTTTGTTCTATTTAAAGGTAGACACAACATAACTAAGGACTGTAGTATCACAGCCTAAGTATACAAAAGACAAAATAGTGCTGGGTGGCATTTCCTGACTTCTCAGGGTGTGATTTCTCAACCTCCTAATATTCTTTCAGCACAGCTTTTGTGTTGTGATATGTGGAAGGCCAGAATTTATATCCATTATTATTGCTTCATGGAAGAAGGTAGGAACATATTTTAAGTATTTATTACCCTTCCTTTGAGGTGACATTTGCAAAAGCTTCTAAGAAATCATAAAGCAAGAAAAATCTCTCTTTTGAGCTGATCTTGTAGCAGCTTAGGATGAGTGATTTTTCAAAGACAGCAATAGATTTCAGCAACGTGAGAGGCCTGACTGCTGGTGCCAAATGAAAATTATTCTTTAAAAAAACAAGCTGTTTGCTCCAAAGTTTTTTTTTATTTTATACCCAACAAGTTGATCTCTGTCCTTTGAGGTAATAAAATACTGTGACAAGCTGAGAACACATAGTTCTTGTCTCTTTGTGTGTGTGTCTGTTTTTCTTAATGAGAAGCCAAGGAAACCCACATGACTGAGAGGAAACCTGCAGGCTTGCAAGCAGGAAGAAGCAAATTCACTTCTCTCAGCATCACAGAGATGTTTTTTTTTTTTTACTACTGCAGTAGGTTAAGAAATCTGTACAAAGAACTATGGTAATGGGAAGCAAGATAACAACAACAACAACAAGGAGGAGAGGGAGACGGAGGAGGAGAAGGAGAAGGGGAAAGAGAAGGGTAGAGGGAGAAGGTGAAGGTGAAGGAGGAGAAGGAGAAGGAGAAGGAGGAGGAGGAAAAGGAGAAGGAGAAGGAGAAAGAGAAGTAGGAAAATGAGAAGGGGGAAGAAGAGGAGAAGGGGAGAGGGAGAAGGGGAGGAGGAGAAGAGGAAGGAGAAGGAGGAGAAGGAGAAGGAGGAGGAAAAGAAGGAGAAGGAGGAGGAAAAGAAGGAGAAGGAGGAGGAGAAGGAGAAAGGGAGGAGAAGGAGGCAAAACCAAAAAAGGCAGAATGTTTTGGAAATGGAATGATAAGAGATGCAAGTACACAAATATCTTTTTCGAATGGGAGGATAGAAAAAAAATGAAGTGATAGTTAAAAATATGGGGAAAGTAACTTTTTGCTAACAGTATAAAGAGGAAAGAGGAAACAAACTAAGCACTAGATTAAATGGGAAAGAGAGAAATGAATGATGCAGAAGTAGTGCAGAGGCTGTTCAGTGTTCATTAAGAAAGAAGTTTCCATAAAGGCTGGGCAAATTAGAAGTAACAAAAGGTTTATAAAAATAGCTGTTCCTAAAAAGCAGTTAAGGAAATGCTGGGAAAATGTGCAGAGTTGTCTCATCAGCCAGCCCAGCTGCTCCACATCCTAGGGGAGAAAAGGCATCGGCTATGGAACTTCCTGTAGCACTGTCAATGGAGCCTGGAAACAGGGACAACTACTAAATGGCTGGAAAAAAGCAAGTATGGCCTCTTTTTCTACAGAAAGCACAGAATGTCCTTTTGAGCTGCAATTCAGGAGACAATACTACTGTATATCTCACTGTAGAAATGCTGTCTAGCCAGAGAGGATGTTGTGCTTCAGAGGGTGAAGGATTACATTAGTTTTGCTTAGAGTTTTGCCATAGTTCATGAAGTCAACTGTAAAGAGATGTGTGCTGGTTTAAGGCTAATTTTTAGTGAGAGAAATTAAATCCTTTGCTGTGAGAAGAAAGAAAACAACCCAACAGTAATATATATCCCTCAGCTTTCTACTGAGAAACACAACTAGCCAAAACAGAGATGAGATGGTTGCTTCTCACACACTTCTTAGCTGTCACTTCTAGCTCTGCCTTCTTTCTGGAAGTCTGGTCTCTGTGGCTGACTCTGCCCTTAACTCTCTAATCCACCTAACCTCTTTTTCCTCTAGCCTCCTTGTCATCTTTCGTTTTTCACATCTCACCTCAGATCTCCAGATTTATCACGTGAGACAGACATGGGTTGATCTGGTTATTTCTGAAGGGAGGGAAAGAGGGAAGGGGAAGAAGGTTTGAGTCGGGAGCCCTCCTGGGGATTTCAGTTGTTTCTGGGAGGGGTATTGTGTTTCTGTGTTACTTTTAATTTGTATATAACTGTATACATCTATGTATATAGGGTTGTGTATTGTGCTAAGCTGTAAATATAGCTTCATTCTCAATTTCCAGCTCAGCTGAGTCTAGTCTGGGTGATTTTGTAAGGCGGGGGGCAGGTACTACCCAAACCATCACAAGATGCTTCATCTAAAACAAAATCTTTGAACAAAGCTTGCAGCTCACAGAGAGACCTTTCAAGAGAGTGACTGAAACAGACACCCTGCATACACAACCCTCCTTTCAACACCAGAATAGAATCATAGAATGGGTTGGAAGAGACCTCCAACAGTCACCTAGTCCAAAATCCCTGCGGTGAACAGGGACATCCTTCACTAGATAAGTTGCTCAGAGCCTGACCTTGAATATCTCCAGGGGTGGGGCCTCAACTACCTCCCTGAGCAACCTGTTGCAGTGTTCCACCACCCCCATTTCAATGAAATAATTAGAATACTTTCTCAATATGATACTCAGTCAAAAAGAAAACTGCATTCTTCTCCTCTGGTTAGACTCTGAGTTGAGGAAGACTTAAAGTTACAGCAAGGTTTCTCAGAGGACCCCAGCCAGTCTGCTCTGCCCAGACTTGTATAAGATGGAGGCTCTTCTTGGAGGCAAACCAGATTGGAAAAGGATCCTAATGTGGAAGACTTGGCAGTCTTTCCTGGAAAGTTTGAGGGCTTTTCCTTGTCTACTCTATATAATACATATTTAAAGTTGTATTTGTTGTTGTTTTCTTTTACCATGACTGACAATCTAATTTCTTCATCCCTTGTCTTCAGTGCACTTCGCTAAACAAGAGAGTTATAAATACATCTGAAGCTATTTGGTTGATTTCTGTGTTTATAGAGTTCCCACTGAAGTAAGGTCATTGAACTAGAGAACTGACTCTCTGACTGGTTCTCAAACCCCTCTAGCACCACGCTGTCATTCTTGGCACGTGAAGTATGACCTCTTGTCCCACAGTGGCCGGGCACATTACCAAGAGGTTTTATCATAGTCACTTACTCCACATTTAATTAGTCATTTATTTTTTTTTCACAGCAGTGCATCTGCATGGCAGTTTTAGGTTTTGATTCCATGAGTAACTATGTGGCCTGCAGATAGAAATGAGAAATCAGTTTTGGACTTCTCAGTTTAAAAGGGACAGGGATCTGATGGAGAAAGTCCAGTGGAGGGCTGTGAGGATGATTGGGGGACTGGAGCACTACCTGATGAGGAGAGGCTGAGGGACCTGGGGCTGTTTAGTCTGGAGAAGAGAAGACTGAGAGGGGATTTAATCAATGTTTATAAATATCTGAGGGCTGGGGGTCAGGAGGGGGGACAGGCTCTGCTCACTTGCTCCCTGGGATAGGACAAGGAGCAATGGATGGAAGCTGCAGCACAGGAGGTTTCACCTCAACACAGGAGGGAACTTCTTTACTCTAAGGGTCACAGAGCACTGGCACAGGCTGCCCCGAGAGGTTATGGAGTCTCCTTCTCTGGAGCCTTTCAAGGCCTGTCTGGATGTGTTCCTGTGTGACCTGAGCTAGATTGTATGGTCCTGCTGTGGCAAGGGGGTTGGACTCGATGATCTTTTTGGGTCCCTTCCAACCCCTGACATCCTGTGAGCCTGTGATCAAAGGTCCTCATACATGCTTGCATGGAAAACTGTTCCATGGAATAAACCCCTGAAAATTATGTTTGGATTTTATATGCTCCTACCCTCAACTGAATTAAAAAAAATCATGGGAACCAGCTTCAGTCACTATCAGGTATCATGTGCTGAAACCTCATCACATTGACACATCACCAACTAAGGTTAGAGGAAACTTCTGCATGCAATCAAGTGACCCATGGCCTTGGCAAAGATCTACCTCAAAGTCTCACGGGGAAAGCTTTTCTGGCTCTTAAATTAAGACGAGGCCAAAAGGATCGAGCCCTGCAAGTCCTACAGTCAAAGCCCAGCTATGCTGTTGGATTTGAACAGTCAGCTTCTCTGTTGCAAGCAGGTCTGTCTGTAAGGATTAGTGAGGCACAGATCTTCTGCTGTTGTGCCCTTAATGTGGAAAAATCAATCACCACTGGCGAACAGCAGCCTGGAGATGAAACGTGCGGTGCCGCGGTGGCGGTGAAAAGCCTCTCCTTTCCCAAGACCTGCCTAAGAAGTTAAACAGAATTGTAACCTCTCTTGTCAGTGCATTTGAAGACCTGATTTTCATTTTCATTAAGGCTTCCACATTAAGCTTAAAGAACCTTAAATGGGCATAAGCTGTAATTAGACCCAAGTCCCCTGTCTCTTCTAGCTTAAGGTATGTAACAACTCTGAATCTTTAATGTCTATAGATGCAGCTCCAGGGGAGAACCTCTGACATCCAGAGATTCAGCCCTAGGGAATAGCAGCAGCCTGGCAACAGCCCAAAACTATGATTAAACAAAAGTCTGTCCTCTGAAACCCCTGGAAAATCAGCATGTTGAAGAGCATTCCAAATGCATTATCATTCTTTATACCTGCTCTTTTTAGGATTGCTCTCCTATGAAGCCAGCTGGTGCCGTTTATAATCAGTGTGATCATTTTCATAGTTTATTATCTGTCTGTGCTGCATAGTTGACATATTTACTCCTGGTTTGGTTTTCATACATCTTATTTGTATGTAGTTATGTTGAAAAGGTACTAGTGAACCACAGCCACCAAGGAAAAGCTTGAGCTGTACTTCAGGTACTTATTTTACTTACTAAGAATGGTTTGGGTTGGAAGGGACCTCCAAAGGTCATCTAATCCAATCCTCCTTCAGTCAGCAGGGACATCCTCCACTAGATCAGGTTGCTCAGAGACTTGTCCAGCCTGAAGTTGAATATCTCCAGGGATGGGGCCTCAACTACTTCCCTGAACAACTCGTTCCAGTGTTCTGCCACCCCCATGGCAAAGAACTTGTTCCTAAAATCCAATCTAAATCTGTTGTTCTCTAATTTCAACCCATTTACCCTTCTATCACTGCAGGCCTTTGCAGACAGTGCCTCTGCAGCATTCTTGTAGCCCCTTTCAGGTACTGGAAGGTCTGCCTGGAGCCTTCTCTTCTTCAGGCCGAACAACTCCAGCTCCCTCAGCCTGTCCTCATAGCAGAGGTGTTCCAGTCTCCCAACCATCTCCTTGGATAGAAAAGTTGCACAAACACAAAACCTGACTTTAACTCAAGCATCATAAAACAATATGTTCATAAAAGGATAACATAAGGCAAGACAGAAAGTTGTTCCAATAGTCTTAAAATTCCTGGACCTTGATTCATATACATGTGTCTACCTCTGTCTCATTCAGGAGCATCCTGATGCTCCCAGCTTTGTTGGGTGCCAGTACCACAGGCAGCATGCCCTGAGCTGGCTCATCAGACAGCAGCTGCCACCTAAAATACATCACAATTTAGGTCCAATAATCCCCTGCAGTGGCCCTTGTTTAGTTCAGTGTTCTTCCCTATCTGTTTATTGCCACAGTCCCAGTAAGAAGATAATTTTCTTTGAGACTCTGCATCTTTCAGATGGAGATGAAGTTTCTCAGTGGATTCCTGTGTTTGTCTCAGGGCACTGGCAGGCAGAAAGAAACCCCAGCCGAAAAGCAGTATTTCAAGTGTCTCATTTCCTTAAGCATCCAGGTTAAGAAAAGAAGCTTATGAGGCCTGTGACAGTCCAGGTCCTGGCCATGAGCAGCCTAGCAGTGAGAGGAAGGAAAAGGCTGGTAGGTAATACTGAGCTCTGCTTCTTCAGTGCAAAGCCTGTGCCAAGGCACCTGTGTCCTCAATAGAAAGAAACAGAAGCATTTTCCATTTGTCTCCTGGGTTAAGGGCAAAAATATGTCACAAGAAGGATGCAGGATATCCTAGGGAATTCCTACCAATTATAGTCCACATAGTAATGAGAACATAAATGAAAGGAGGTTTGATATACTCACTGAATTTCTTAGCAGATGTAAGAGAAGACAGGAGATGCCTGGTCCCAGAACACCTGTGGTATCTCTGGCACCAAGGAGAGCTAGGCTCCTGGTCATGATGTGGAAGATGCACCCAAAGCCTGAGAAGGATCCACTCCATTTGAGTGATACTGGCATTGTTTCCTTGTCAGGGGTTTGCTGGGACATGAAGTCTCCCATGGCTGCTTCTCCCCACACCAGGTTCCAGAGAAGCAGGGCAGTTGGGAAATGAGGGAGGAGGCCACTTTTGTTAGGCACTAGAAATCTAGCTGGGATTTCCACCTCGTGGAGCAAAGCTAAAGAAGGGTGTTCATGTCATAATTTCATTTCAGTTAGCATGCAAGGAAGGAGTGAAGTACATGCAAGGAAGGAGTGAAGTACATGCAAGGAAATGAACCTTGGGTTGGGTAGCCTCAAGGCTGCAAATTAAAGGAGGTGGGAGACTATCCCAAATAAGTACTGAAATGTGCTTTTCTTGTAATACTCTTCTCTGTTTATCTGTTAGGAGGTAGGACACTACAGTAGATGAAAATTTGGTCAGAGAAGCATTTCAGTAGTCCCTTTGTTCATACTTGAGTTTCTGATCACAGAAGCATTCAGGATGGAGAAGACTCTTGGGATCATCAAGTCTGACTGATAACCCTGCTCCGCAAAGTCCACCCCGAAACCATATCCCCAGGCACCACATCTAAATGACTTTCAAAGACATCCAGGGTTGGTAACTCAGATCTTTAAAAGCTGAGTGTTTCCTACAACAGTCAAAGGAATAACTCAATAAAACTGCCTTTGCTAACAATGCTGACATATACCCTGCTGCTTATTGCCTTTTAAAAGGCAACAACTGTCTCTTAATTGATAAGCATGCACATTCCATCTTGGAAGTGACGTGAGACTGAGAATCATAGCTGTTGATAAAATGTGATAGATGTGTTACGTGTCTGAAAGAGAGGCAGAGTACGAGGCAGTCCAAGTTTGATTTACACCTGTAAGGAAGACCTTTTATTGCCAGGTTTTTCCCAAATGTCACACAAAAAAAGGTGATTGAAGGCATTACTATTTAACTGATATTGACACTCAGCACAAAATTTTCAGGCTTATAAGAGAGCAGTATAGCCCTGGGCGGATCAAATGGTCGAATCTGAGAAGAAAACAAAGGTTCAAGGCGTGTGAATGGCTTAGTGCTTTTATGAATTCTGTGCTTTAGGCTTGAAAATGTAGTCAGGATTATATTGAAATCAGTAATAATTAAAGGAAAGCCAAATGTAAAACTAAGAACAGGAGGGTAAAAGCAGAAGCCTAATAGCTGTCAGTAATGATTCTAGATCTGATGCTTTCATGCATAGCATGAAGGTGCACAAGGAGAAATGTCACTGAATTGAGAATGTTAATTTTTCAGGAGATGCTGAGTTGGTAGTTGTCTTTTTTATATATTTAGCTAGGAACACATACAAAATCGTGTTCTGTCTTATGTATAAATAACTACTTCTTTCCCTCATGCAGAGAGATCGTGTCTCAGGGTTTGCATTGGGAAAGTTCAAGATCACAGAATCAGGGAATGTTAGGGGTTGGAAGGGACCTGGAAAGATCATCCAGTCCAACCCCCCTGCCAGAGCAGGATCACCTAGGGCAGGTCCCACAGAAGCACATCCAAGTGGGTTTTGAAAGTCTCCAAAAAAGGAGACTCCAGAACCTCTCTGGGCAGCCTGCTCCAGGGCTCTGTCACCCTCACAATGAAAAGGTTTTTCCGTACGCTCATATGGATCCTGCTATGCTCCAGCTTGCAGCCATTGTCCCTTGTCCTATCATTGGACATCACTGAGCAGAGTCTGACTCCGTCCTCCCAACACTGCCTTGCACATCTTTGTAGACACAAATGAGGGCAGCCCTCAGGCTCCTTCTGGAAGCTAAAGAGCTCCAGCTCCCTCAGTCTTCCCTCAGCAGGGAGATGTTCCACTGCCTTCAGCATCCTTGTGGCTCTGCTCTGGACTCTTTTAACCACTTCCCTGAGGTCCTTCTTGAACTGAGGAGCTTGGAGCTGGACACAATATTCCAGATTCAGCCTTACCAGGGCAGATTAGAGGAGGAGGAGCACCTCTCTAACCTACTAACCAGAACCCTTCTAATCCACCCCAGGATTCCACTGGCCGTCTTGGCCACAAGGGCCCATTACTGGCTCATGGCCATCCTGTTGTCCACTGGGACCCCCAGGACTTTTTTTTGCTATGCTACTCTCCAGCAGGTCAGTCCCCAGCCTACCCTGGTCCATGGGGCTGTTCTTTCCCAGATGCAAGACCCTGCACTTGTCCTTGTTGGATTTCACTCAATTTCTTCCCACCCAACTCTCCAGCCTCTCGGAACACACACAATACAAACCCAGAATAGGAGAGAAGGGTTGCTTTCAGTTTGGACATAAAAGGGTTTCTCTCTACAGAAGAGAAAATAGAACAAAGCTATTGCAGGGGTACTCCTAACTGGAACAAACTGAAGTATACACAATTAGGAGTTCTTTTTACTAAGCCATGGACAAGGAAGATGCAAAGAGCCAGCATGACATTAGGGGCATCAGTGGGAAATTCCTGGGCATGTCTGCTTGAGTTTGTTCTGTTGGATGAGTTTATTCATCTATTAAAAGTGCAGTAATTAACTCTATTAAACAAAAGTGTACCCATACCACCTTTTTTCTTTCCACAGCCAAGATGCTCTCCTTGTTAATCATAGAGTCTTTCAAGCTCTGCAGCCATATGAACAAATCCATTCAGCTATTCCATAATGGCTTTTTAAAATGGTGAGCTCTAGGATGCTTTCCAGTATCTGAAGGGAGCTTACAGGAAAGCTGGGGAGGGACTCTTTACACGGTCTAGTAATGTTAGGACGAGGGGGAATGGGTTTAAGCTGGAAGAGGGGAGATTCAGACTGGATGTTAGGAGGAAGTTCTTTACAGTGAGGGTGGTAAGGCACTGGAACGGGTTGCCCAGGGAGGTTGTGGATGCTTCCTCCCTGGAGGCGTTTAGAGCCAGGCTGGATGAGGCCTTGAGCAGCCTGCTCTAGTGGGAGGTGTCCCTGCCTATGGCAGGGGGTTGGAGCTGGATGATCCTTGAGGTCCCTTCCAACCTAAACCATTCTATGAGTCTATGATTCTATGCCTACCAGAAACGACAGGAATTTACTAACTGGACTTCAAAACTTACAACTCCCACGATTCTTCCACTAGCATCTAATGGTTTTGCTGTTTTGACCTGCTGAGGGGCAGTGCAGGGGGGTGCTGCTGAGTGCCATCAGCACGTCTGTCAGAGTACACATGCATCGGCAGGCGTGCAAACAGACACGTTTGGCAGTGTGGTTTCAAAGGCCTTCTGAGCACATGGCAATGAACTTCATGGAGAAAGAGCAAGAAAGTGAAGACTCTGCAAGTGTTTTTTTCTGGAATCACTGCACACGATACGAGACGTAGTTGTGGACTCAGCCACCTATCAAGGCTCCTGGGATAGGTGGTGAAGCAAAATTTGGAAGATTGGAGGTCATAGAAGGTTGTCAGAAAGACACAGACATTTCCTAGAAATCTGTGTCCTGGAAGTCACCTAAGAGTTGCTGCTCCAGAGCAGCAGTGACAAAGTTGTCTGCAATGCAGAAGAAATCCTTTGCTCTTACTCTCTGGGAGGAGTAAGTACCCCACTTACTGCCTGCTAGGAGTTAACCAGGTTGGGGCTGGCAGGTCAGCTTCTGGGCTTGTTGCCATGGAAGATTGAGACGTTCCTTTGTGCGGTGCTGCTCTACCAGGTGCATACACAGGAGGAACTGGCACCTCTCCACGAATCTTTGGGAGCACCTCTGCTGCTTCATTTGCTCTCTGATGCTGCCTTCTGGATGTTCCTGTTTGGTGACTCCTCGAGGAAACTAAACATACCACTTCTGAATGACAGGGCTGATCCTAGGACCTCTGCAGCAGTCTACACACATGCATGGCTTGTGTTAAAAATGCTGTGGCCAGCAGGAGCAGAGAGCCGATTGTCCCCTTGTACAAAGTCCCCTTGTACAAGTCCCTTGTGGCTTTGGTGAGGCCACACCTTGAGTATTGTTGTCAGTTTTGGGCAGCTCAATGCAAGAGAGATGTGGAGGTGCTGGAGCGGGTCCAAAGGAGGGCAACGAAGCTGGGGAAGGGCCTGGAGAATAAATCTTACGAAGAGTGACTGAAGGAGCTGGGGATTGTTAGTTTGAGGAAGAGGAGGCTGAGGGAAGACTTCATTGCTGTCTAAAGCTACCTGAAGGGAAGTTGTGGAGAGGCTGCTGCTGGTCCCTTCTCACAGGTAATTACAGACAGAACAAGTGGGAATGGCCTCAAGCTGAGGCTGGGGAGGTTTAGATTGGACATTAGGAAAAAGTTTTTCACAGAGAGAGTGATCAGGCACTGGAACGAGATGCCCAGGGAGGTGGTGGAGACACCCACCCTGGATGTATTTAAGGGTCATTTGGATGTGGTGCGTGGGGATATGGTTTAAGGTGAATTTGAAGAGTAGGGTTATAGGTTGGACTTGGTGATCCTGAGGGGCTTTTCCAACCTGGATGTTTCTGTGATTCTGTGATTAATGGCTCCTGCCTGCCACCTGTGGCCAAATTTGCCTCAGACAGCAGCAGAGGTCAAAAAAACCTTGAGTTCTCAACCTGTCTTACTCAGGTGCCACTTACAAGCCTCAAAATGCTGTCAGCCCTTTCTAGAGTTAAAAAAGAGTAGAAAAGCTTCTTGGTGGTATTCTGGGTGAGCAAGGTAAGAAAAGGCAGAGACTTCCCTGATGAGGATTTTGGCAAAGAAACAAAAGGATGGCATGTAACTGCAGGGGCTGGCACAGGCAGTGGCAGAAGCTGCTCCCTAGTAGGCTGGGCACTTTAGAGAACTTCATTGTAATCCTCCTTTCCTTTGCTGTCTACTGTTGGTTTTACATCCTTTTTCAGCTGTAAATAGAAACCTTTGGTTTCACTTCTTCCACTTAAGTGAAAAAGTCCTGATTGTAGCCCTGCATGTGTAAAACAAGATTAACTTGGTTGACTTTAATGGCATCTGTTGGGACTTAGGTTACTGAAATTCACAAACAGTTAGATCACTTGGGCTTAGCTCAGATGTGGAAATCACAAAGGTATTTCCAGTGCTTTCTCTGTAAGGTGATTTCATTTGGCTGTCCTTGCAGTCAGTCTTTACTCTGAGTTCAAAAAGACCTGGATTTCACCCAGAGGTGTTCCATCAGCATAAATCTGGCTTAAATCATAGCAGAATAACCTCTACCAGCTTCCAGTGAACCGTGCAAGCATCTCTTCAGTTGCAGGTTTGGGGGTTTTCATTCCATCTCTGCCGTGGCTGAAAGGCAACGCAGTTCAGCAGTGCTGGGAAAGCCAGAGGAGAGAAAAATACTTGCAATGAAGAGAGAAGGAAGTGGAAAAGCAGTGCTTAGAAAAAAAGCCCCACACATCCTGGCATGTATATCCTTTGTCTGTGGGTCAGGGCTAGCTTGTACTGTACTCTTTGATGTGGGATTTTATTTTCATACCACTGCAGGCAGAGACTTTTGCAAAGGAACAACTGTGCTATTTACTGCATGCCACAGCCATTTTTAGAAAGAACTTGCATGTGAGCCCCACAAACTTCTTTGCAAAGGAACAACTGTGCTATTTACTGCATGCCACAGCCATTTTTAGAAAGAACTTGCATGTGAGCCCCACAAACTTCTGGGTCTCCTTACCAAATAATATATATTTCCATCCAAAAAAATGTGCTGAATTCTAAGGGAATGAAATAGTTTTTCTCAGTTAACAATCTCATCCTTTACCTTGGTAGACATCAATGCTCTGTCCTTTTGCTGGGTGTTGTGGGAGGGAAAAAGAGGTTGCTTTGGTTCTGCACTGCCTTGTCTTTATGTATCATAGCTGCCACGCAAAACAGCTGCAGGCTATCATAAGGTGCTCAAGCAGCTTCCTGAGTACAGTTTGCAAGTGGTTTGCCCAGACAGCTGCATGCAAAGCAGTGCATAGGAGCATCAGGGCCTCCTACTCCACTGACTGAGGGTCATACCTCTACGTCACAGAATCATTAAGGTTGGAAAAGACCTCTAAGATCATCAAGTCCAACCTTTTACCCAACACCTCCATGAGCACTAAACCATTTCAATTCTTTGACTTCCCCAGCAGTGAGGCCACACCAGTCCTGAAGACTTGCAGGTACTTTTGGGACCTTGTGCACAGTTTAAAGTTTAGCATTGATTTAGTTAAAATTAAATGAAAAAGAAAAGGCTAAACAGTGCTTTTAGCCCCTTGCAAAAGGGCTGATGGTTTGTGACCTTCAACCTAGCTGTCTCCCACATCAACAGCACTTCATGCCAGTCCCTGGCTGTGTGCTGAGCTCCTTGGAGGCTCTCGCCCCACCAAGGGCAGAGTCTGGCTGGACAGAAGGAAATGGGGCCTTCTCCAGGATACCTGAGGAGCTCTGCTGAGGACAGAATCTAGTAGGGCAGAAGAAGGCTGGGACACAACCTTCTTGCTCTAGACAGGGCTCAGCGTTCAGGACTGGTCCCACATCTGATGGGAACACAGCATCATTCCATGCTTAATGGAGCCAGCTTTCTGTGTGTAAGGGTATGACAATGGGGGTCCTCAAACTGGCAGTGCTGAGGAATTGCAGATGGACATTAGAACAGGAAAAAGAGTTTAATGCCCACCTTTTCCCTTGGTTATACTAAAAATGAATCCTTTCCATTAAATGTGATTCTAAAAGGTAGAAGAAAACTGCTGTAAGCCAATAATTGCTGCGCCCTTTTTTCCCCTACTCATGAGCATCCCTCTGTCCTAAAGCCTGGGCTTGAAGTCTGGCTTTCCCCTGAAAGTCTTACATAAAAGATGCCTACCACTCTTGTTGCAGATCTGCCATAGTCTCTGCATGTAGACAGGATATGCTTCTTAGTCTTTGGTTTGGCCATAAAGAGAAGAAAGAGGAATTACTCACTTAGACACACAACATCCATTTGGACTCTCACTGAACTGGAATCCCTGCATATTCAAGAACCTCATACATGTGCATACAGGTTCTAATGGGTACATTTATACCTCTGCCACACTGAGCAGCTCTGCATTACTCGGATGAGTAGCTATGCCAGTGTACAGCAGTTTAAAGGACAGCCTCTGAGGTCAAGCATTTTCAGTGTCTGCCTGTCTGGGATGCCCAGAACTGTGGTTTTTCTCAGGTGCTTTTCCTGCTGAAGTATGGACAGGACATTGAGTGTGAGAAGGTCCCTTCACTTTGGTCTTCAGCACTGCTGCGTCCACACTAGTGACAAAACACTGAGGACTGGAATGAAACTGAATCCCCTGGCCTGGAGCTTGTTAAAGCTACAGTGTAGATAAACCTTGCAAAGGGTAGAAGAGACAGAGTCACATATTGCATTGGGTTGGAAGGGACCCTCAAAGGTCATCTTGTCCAACCCCCCTGCAGGCAGCAGGGACACCTCTAACTAGATTAGGCTGCCCAAGGTCACATCAAGTCTGACTTTGAATGTCTCCAGGGATGGGGGTCTCAACCATATCCCTGGGCAGTATTTCACCACTCTCACTGTAAAGAATTTCCTCCTTATGTCCAACCTAAACCTACCCTGCTCCATTTTCAAACCATTGCCCTTCATCCTATTGCCCTTCTAAACAGTCCCACCTCAGCCTTCCTGTAAGACCCCTTCAGATACTGAAATGTAGCTCTAAGGTCTCCCTGGAGCCTTTACTTCTCCAGGCTGAACAGCCCCAATTCTTCAGGCTGAACAGCCCCAATTCTTCCCCTGCATCTGTCTTCTTTCATAATTTTATGCAGCTGTCCTTACCTTTTTTTTCTTTTGGGAGAAAGGCAAGCAAATATATGTGCATATTATCCCCCATGTTAGTTTATGTAACTGAAGATTTACCTGCTATTTATATGCTCTGTATAAGCACAAGGAGAATTTTCTAGCAG
Organism: Tricholaema leucomelas; assembly: GCA_013400475.1. Taxonomy (NCBI): domain Eukaryota; kingdom Metazoa; phylum Chordata; class Aves; order Piciformes; family Lybiidae; genus Tricholaema lacrymosa; species Tricholaema leucomelas. Next base: position 749,776 of record WAAF01014704.1, read on the forward strand.
AAAATTTAAGATGACAACTGAAAAGCTCCTGCTAGGAGAAATACATCTTTTGAAAGATGTGAAAGCACAATCTGTTGAGGAGCAAAGCTCTAAGCAGTTTATATCATTTCCCCAGACCCCTCTCCTATTGTGCTCCCTCCTCTGCCTTTATGCTACTGTACTATAAAAAACCCCAGTGCTGTAGGGTAGACCTTGGAGCCACAGTTTGTACTGACCTCTTCCTTCCCTGTTCTCAGTAGCAGAAGCTACTGCAAGGTTACTTTGCAATCAGGCAAAGTTTGTACAATGCCCCAACTCCAGTTTTCAACTGTTCTTCATTTTTCCAGATTAGTGCCTTAATTAAGTCCAAATGTTTTCCATTTTCTCCTTTATGGTCCCTACTCTGAAACCTGATGCTGGCCATGGACGCTGTCCTCTTGTGACCTTTTCTCTTCCTGTTCCTGCTGCTGACTGGCTTTTAAATTGTGAGCAATTGTAAAAGGGTGATGGCAGCAAACTTTCTCAGGCTCTGCACACACCTGCGGGGCTGTTTGCTGCGGCAGAGAAGTCAGAAGCAGGCAGGAATTGACTTTGCTGCTTCCTCCTCTCTAAAGGCTGAAGCGAGACAGAAGGAAGCAAGCAGTTCATACCATCCACCTGAGTCACTCTCAGTATAAACTCCAGATGCAGTGCAGCAGTAGTTTATCACATCACATAAAATGTATCATAGAATCATTGGATCAGTCGGAGTTGGAAGGGACCACAAGGATCATCAGGTTCCAACCCCCCTGCCATGGGCAGGGACACCTCACGCTAGATCAGGCTGGCCACAGCTTCATCCAGCCTGGCCTTAAACACCTCCAGGGATGAGGCTTCCACCACCTCCCTGGGCAACCCATTCCAGGGTCTCACCACCCTCATGCTGAAGAACTTCTTCCTAACATCCAGTCTGAATCTCCCCATTTCTAGCTTTGTTCCATTCCCCCCAGTCCTATCACTACCTGACACCCTAAAAAGTCCCTCCCCAACTTTCTTGTAGGTCTCCATAAGATACTGAAAGGCCACAATAAAGTGACCTTGGAGCCTTCTCCTTTCCAGACTGAACAGCCCCAAGTCCCTCAGTCTCTCCTCATAGCAGAGGTACTCCAGCCCTCTGATCATCCTCATGGCCCTTCTCTGGACACCTTCCAGCACATCCATGTCCCTCTTGTAATAGTGGCTTCAGAACTGGTTGAAGTATTACAGGTGGGTCTCACCAGGGGGGAGGATCACTTCCCTTGCCCTGCTGCCCACACTTCTCTTGATGCAGGCAAGGATCTCAACCAGGTTTCTTAAGAGCAGCCATCAGTTTCAAGGCAATTCTTTGCAAGTAGTTGTCTTGCAATTTCACACATCTTAATTTAGCAAATCACAATGGCTGCCCATGGGAGTAGAAAAAAAGAGCTCAAAATGTTCAACCCAGGGGAAAGATTTCATAAAATGACAGCAGAAGTTGTCACTGATTCCCTTCAAAGTTGGCTTGTAATGATAAAGGGCAAATTTTGCCCATACAGTAAGTCACCACTGGAAGCAACAGAGAAAAATTAAATGAGCAAAGAATCTAGCCCAGGAATTTTAAGAAAATAAAACTAAATGGAATAAAACCAAAACTAAAGAAAAGCTCTTGGTGCTTTGCTTGTGGCACTACACCGATGTAAAATTGGTTTGTGTAGAAAAAGAAATCATCTGTCAGCTGGAATTGCATGACTGGCAGTAAGCATAAAAATTAAGCATGAAAACCATGGCCAGTGGAGAAAGTGCTACCATCAAGTGCACCCTCAGCAAGTTTGCAGGTGACACCAAGCTGTGTGGCGCAGTCGACTTGCTAGAGGGCAGGGATCTCATCCAGAGGGACCTGGACAGGCTGGAGAGGTGGGCCCAGGCCAACCTCATGAAATCCAACAAGGCCAAGTGTAAGGTCCTGCACCTGGGTCAGTGCAATCCCAAGCACGAATCCAGGCTGTGTGTTGAATGGCTGAGAGCAGCCCTGAAGAAGAGGACCTGGGGGTCTGGGTTGATGAAAAGCTCAACATGAGCCTGCAGTGTGAGTGCAGCCCAGACTGCAACCGTGTGCTGGGCTGCAGCAAGAGCAGCGTGGCCAGCAGGGCAAGGGAGGGGATTCTGCCCCTTTGCTCTGCTCTCCTCAGACCCCACCTGCAGTCCTGTGTGCAGTTCTGGAGCCCCCAGCACAAGAAGGACATGGAACTGTTGGAGCCAGTCCAGAGGAGGCCACGAGGATGCTCAGAGAGCTGCAGCAGCTCTGCTATGAGGACAGGCTGAGAGAGTTGGGGCTCTGCAGCCTNAGCCTGCTTTAGTTGGAGGTGTCCCTGTCTATGGCGGGAGTTGGAACTGGATGAGCTTTGAGGTCCCTTCCAACATAAACCATTCGATGATTCTATGATAAGATGCCACAGAACCAGAGAATTTCTTAGATTGGAAAAGACCCTCCAGATCATCGAGTCCAATCATTCGTTTCACACTGACAAGTCCTTGGCTAAACCAAATCCCTCAGTAGCATCACAGTGTCAGTAGCATCTTCAAGAGCATTTTCACCACATTACAAAGAAGTTATTTTTTATATCTGCAGGATATAAAAGAGGGAACTTGCTTGAGTTTGGCCTTAATACAGGCAAACAGCATATTCTGCCCCTGAAATACAGCTCTGCACCACGGACCTCATCTCTCTGTACAGGCTGTAACAGAACCTGAAGAAATCGTGAAGGTGTACCCATAACAACTGCCAGTACCAGAAGGGGAATGGTGTGCAGGAAAGGCAATGGCTTGGTGTTCTTGTGCATGCAGGGTGTGCCTCTCCGGGAGAAAGGTCTGCAGACAGTATGTGCTGAGTGAAATGAGCATCCTCTTCCTTTATCACGCCTTTAAAGTTACTACAGCTAGATCTGTACTTTGCTAAGTGAAATGTTTCAATTTAACCAAACTCTGCTGTCATGCTAGATGTACATTAAGGGTTTAAGAGTCTACTTTGCCCTCAGCTAATCCCTCACATGTGAAGGTTTCATGGTTAAATTGTCTCCTCTGTGAGTAATCAAGTACATATGAACTCTGCTGCTAGGGAGATTGAACACAAGTCAAAATCCCTAAGAATGAATTACTAAGGGTAAAGGAAAAGAGGAGGAACCGGACTCTGTCACCAAGTCCTCCTGGTTCTCTTTCTTACCTTGAACGAAATCTGCCCCTACACCATGAATTTACATTCAAATTCTGTGCTCCTGCTGCCACCCTTCATTCTCCTAATCCCCTTCCTCTTTATATTTTGAAGGGCAGACACCCATCAGCTTGACATTTGGAATGTGTTTGCTATTAGCATGCTCTCAAAATACTCTTCTTTTTTTCTGCCCAAGTACCTATTCAGTATCATCTATCTAGGAACAATAGCATGGGTAAGGATAGAAACAGTGATCTAGTTCAGCCTTGCTGGTTTTATTTATCATACCATTTAGGAGAGGTTTGACCAGGTAAAAGGAGCTGATCTGGACTGGTACCTGAATTGTTGTCTCTCCAAACAATCTGTGGAGTTAATCTGGACTGGTACATGAATTACTGTCTCTCCAAACAGTCTGTGGAGTTAATCTGGACTGGTACATGAATTACTGTCTCTCCAAACAGTCTGTGGAGCTATATTCTGTGCAGGCAACATATTAAAAATAATGCTGAATAAGATGCAAGACTTGAAAGACAGCTTGGGGTGCACTAAGAAGAGTGTGTCCAGCAGATGGAGAGAGGTTCTCCTCCCCTTCTACTCTGCCCTGCTGAGGCCCCACCTGAAATATTGCATCCTGCTCAGGGCTCCCCAGTTCAAGAGGGACAGGGATCTACTGGAGAGACCCCAACAGAGGGCTACAAGAATGCTGAAGTGACTACAGCACTGCCTGATGAGGAAAGGCTGAGGGCCCTCGGGCTGGTTAGTCTGGAGAGGAGAAGGCTGAGAGGGGATCTGATCAGTGTCTATAAATATCTGAGTGCTGGGGCTCAGGAAGGAAGGGATGGGGACAGCCTCTGGTCACTTGTGCCCTGGGACAGGACAAGGGGCAATGGATGAAAACTACAGCACAGGAAGTTCCACCTCAATATGAGGAAGAACTTCTTTACTGTAAGGTCCTAGAGCACTGGAACAGGCTCCCCAGAAGAGACTGTGGAGTCTCCTTCTCTGGAGACTTTCAAGCCCTGTCTGGATGTGTTCCTGTGTGACCTGCACTAGATTCTATGGTCCTGCTCTGGCACAGGGGTTGGACTCGATGACCTCCAGAGGCCCCTTCCAACCCCTAGCATCCTGTGACCCTATGACAGCAGCGCTGTGTAAGAATTCCCAAGTGGCAGGAAGTGTGCCCAGCAGGAACAAAAAGGGCAATAACAGAACTGCCACTTCAGAGGAGTTTTTAATTTTCTTTATTTAGGATCAGTGGAAAATATTTTGCTGGGAAACACATCGAGTATAAAGCTGAAAGCAAGTGGAACAGATGTTAAGGAGGACAGAGGCATACTGGCCAAAGCAGGACCATCGTGAATCTTAACATTGGAAACTCACAGAAAGGAAGTGATAAAGAACTAAGATTTAGGCTTCTAAGAAATGAACTCCTCCAAAGGGAGCATGTGAAGGAATTGCAAAGCCAAAGGGTAAATGGAGCCCAGTTCCATAAAACCAGAGACGCAGCTAGAAGGATAATCAAGAGATCATGCAGCCTCACCACTTTGCCCACTGTCAGTAAAATACATTTCTAGGTGAATATTGACAGTTGTCTGTCTCACTTGTTCCTAAAAACCTCCAGGGATGGAAATCCTGTTAGTTTCCTGCTCACAATCTAATTCAGCTCTCTGCCAATTTACCTCTACAAAGTTTTACATATGCTGAAATTAAAAACTGTGCCCTAAGCTAAACCAAACCTTTTTTGCCTCCTTTCCCCCCTGTCTTCACTCTCTTGTTTAGGCTGTGTTGTGGATGCAATCTTCTAACCAAGGGTTTGTGGCACCCACGGGTGGAGTTTACTGAGCAGGTGCAACTGCTCCCAGAGCACCTAACTTTCACCTACTCTCTGTTGTAAGCCCTGCAGTCATTGTGCTGGTGCAGCTGGGTAGAGCTGATCATTTGAGTGAAAGCTGATGCACAATTATCTGCTTCAGCCTTCATGGCTTTATAGCTTTCCACCTTTTTTTTAAGTAGGAACCATCAGTTTCCTTGGATTCATCCTCATTGCTGCTGAACTCATTGGTCTCAGGTCTCTTGGCTTTCACATCTGATTTTGGAGCAGGAAAAAAACTCAGAATAATCAGAAAAGAAAACAAAGAACAAACTTTGGTCCTACATGACCAGGCTCCTTTTTTTTTTTTTTCAGTGTCCTAAGTAATCTGGTTTCATTTTACTTCCTCTGGACATATATTATGAAGGATCATAGCTTAACCAGTTAGTCTCCTTTTTACACTGCCTGTAGTTTCTCTGGGTGGGATAATGTATGCTACAGTCCTTTGAGGAATTTACAGCTGTCTCTAATGCTATCAGCTACCCAGTAGTTTATTGAAGCCTCTGTACTTCCAGTCCATCACCTTTTTTTGCTCATCTTCATTTCCTTTTCAAGGACCATATACCCTGTGACTCCAAGGTTAATCTTACACATGTTATCTTTCACCTCCACACTGTCACATCATTCTTTACTGTTTAGCATCAAATCTCGAAAAGTCCATTTTCTGACTCCTTCCTCCACTTTTTCACCCAAGGTTGCCAGTATGCAGGAACTCATTGGACATCAGTGTTCTGCTGTGTTCTTTCACTAGTTAAGAACATTTCTTTAAGCTCTTCATTAATACTAAATCATCTTCTTTGGTTAGTTCTGCTTTTTTTGGACACAAAAAGTTGTGAGTCTCCCTTATCTGATATTTTGCATCCTCACAATCAAAGCACTTGGATTCTTTTCCCCTGCTTCTTTCTCAGTGATTGCAACTTCTTCCAGATTCTGGATCTCCCTACACACATCTGTACCCTTGAGTGCAGAGCAGCATATCCCATTCTATCTAATCTTGTCTGTCCTTCCTGAGCAAACTAATTCTTTGTTTATTAATATTCTAGTCATGCCACCACTTCAGTGCAATTGGTGAAAGAAGCACCAGTTAATGGGTTAAAAAAAAAAACAAGTGCCATTAAGAAGATGCATTTGTTGAGAAGTCCAAGGACTTTAAAAAAAGAAAAGAAAAATAATTAGGGCAAGTCTTCTGAGAGAGAAGGAAACCCTGAAAAGCACAGATCAGAGCAGAGAGAATGCAGCATGACCACAGTTCACACCTAGAGGCAGAAGCTAAAATCATAGAATTATAAGAGTCCACCAGGTTGGAAGAGACCTCCAAGATCATCCAGTCCAACCTAGCACCCAGCCCTAGCAAATCAACCAGACCATGGCACTAAGTGCCTCATCCAGGCTTTGCTTCAACACATCCAGGGACAGCGACTCCACCACCTCCCTGGGCAGCCCATTCCAATGCCAATCACTCTCTCTGGCAACAACTTCCTCCTAACATCCAGCCTAGNTCTCTTGAATTGAGGAGCCCAGAGCTGGACACAGCACTCAAGGTGTGGCCTGACCAGTGCTGAGTACGGGGGCAGAATAACCTCCCTTGTCCTGCTGGCCACACTGTTCCTGGTATAGGCCAGGATGCCACTGGCTCTCTTGGCCACCTGGGCACACTACTGGATCATGTTCAGCCACTATCTACCAGTACCCCCAGGTCCCTTTCTTCCTGGCTGCTCTCAGCCACTCTGTCCCCAGCCTGTAGTGCTGCTTGGGGTTGTTGTGGCCAAAGTGTAGAACCCTGCACTTGGCCTTGTTAAATCTCATCCATTCAATGTGACTGGGTAAGTGCTCTGAGAAGCCCTGAGTGGCTGTGCCGGTTGGACACTACAAGAGGGAATGGCAGAAGCATTCACTTATTTAGGGAGACTCCAAAAAATGAAATAAGTATGATAAAAAAACTAATCTTTGCCACTACCTACAAAGAGACAGATCTTTGGAGATGTGGCTTGTGCCAAATATTTTTCTATGCTTGATTCATCAGCAGGATTCTGGCAGGTGTTCGTAGGAAAACAGAGTGTATGTTTGTGCACATTCTGCACCTCCTCTGGGAGACACTTTCTGCAGATGGCTGTTTGGGTCCTTTTTGGCACCCAGAATGTTTCACAGGAAAGAAGCAATGGTGGTGGGGAGGGTACTAGGGTAACAGATGATATTTTCACCTGGGGAAAACAGCAGAAGAACACAACCAGGACCTCTGAGCATTCAGAGACAGAGCTCTACCTGAACACCAACAGCAAATACTGTTAGGCAGAAATAGCACATCTGGGAGAAATATTAGGCAGGATGCAGATAGGCCTCTATAAGGCCTTTTCCAACATATTTGCTTCAACAGGCATGAAAAGTAAGGACTGAATTCCCCAGCTGTCCCTGGGAGGCAGGAGAAGCATTGCTGCTTTTTGCCATCCAACCCCAAATGCACAGAGTGCTCCTGAATGAGATGTCCTCTGGCTGCGGCCACAGAGATCTCTGGAGGGCAGCCTGTGCTGGCTTGTCAGAAGCTGTGGCAGCTGCAGAGCAGATGGATTTTATTAGGCAGTGGCTATGGTTGTAACACAGTTCTATGGCAGCACATGCAAATCACAGATTCATAGAATGTCAGGGGCTGGAAGGGACCTTGAAAGATCATCTGATCCAGCCTCACAGCCAGAGCAGGGTCACCTAGAGCAGATCACACTGGAACACATCCAGATGGTTCTTGAATATCTCCAGAGAGGGAGACTCCACAACCCCCTCCTGAGCAGCCTGTTCCAGTGCTCTGTCACCCTCACAGTGAAAAAAATCATCCTCAGGTTCACACAGGGCCTCCTATGCCTCAACTTCCACCCATTGCTCCTTGTCCTGTGACTGGGCATCACCCAGCAGAGCCTGGCTCCATCCTCCCGGCACTCACCTCTTACATACTTATAAACACTAATGAGGTCACCCCTTAGTCTCCTCCTCTCCAAGCTAACAAGCCCCAGCTCCCTCAGGCTCTCCTCATAAGGAAGATGTTCAACTGCCTTAATCATTTTTGTGGCTCTGTGCTGGACTCTCTCAAGCAGCTCCCTGTCCTTCCTGAACTGGGGGGCCCAGAACTGGACACAATACAGCAGTGAAGGTTGAGGGCAGCCTTGGCTGCAGCGATCATACACAAAGCCAGAGAGCTGCATCTTACACATAACAGGTACATGCAGAAATGGTGTCACTGCACTCAGAGAGAAAAAGGCTTCAGCCTGAAATCATGGGTGAGTAGTAACTATGTTGTGCAGAAAGCTGAGACCATGTTGGCTGACCATAAGCCGTTATGTCTAAGGACTTAGTAAACTTCCCTTAAGGATTTGAACCTTATTTTTGCAGCTAGAGAGATCTGATTGAAAATGACATGCAAAGCTGGGAAAGATTTATTGCTGCAAATATCTTTTCTATGCCACAAAATGCAGAGAGCAAAAAAAATCAGACCTGGGCAGTCTGATAAAAGAAAACAGTGCAGTCTTGGTCAAAATGATCAGCAGAAGCTCAGGCAGCAGAAGCTTAGGCACTCTGAGGAATCACAGCTGATTTTTGTCAGTGACAAGGTGCTTGGCTAGGTAGACTTCTGGTCCGGCAGGTGTTTTGTTCCTCTGAACTGCTTGTGAGAACAGGGTGTGCAGAAGGCAGTGAAATCCACATGCAGAGGTGTAGCTGGTACAGCTTATTTCCTTGCCTGGCTAAGATGGAGCTCTCATTGTTTGGAAGTATTTTGTCTAAAGGCACTGAGCAGTGATTCCAAAGGCACCGCAAAAAAATGTGCTTAAAAGGATACATGAAAGTCAACCAAGGGACTGAAAAATCCTAGAGAAGGGCCAGAGATGTTTTATATTGGCCTTAAATAAACAGTGCCATTGTGGGAAGTTAAATATGGTAGCAGCTGCCAAAAATACTATTCAAGTAAAAGAGCCAATGTTGGTAGCAAAAGAAATATCCCCCCCTCCTCCGCCCTTCTCCCCTGGCATGAAGCAGGCATAGGTCTGTTTATGTTGGCTATATAAACTCTGGTGTTCCAACAGAATTATTCTCAATTCCTGAAATAGGCTCATTTGAAGGTATTGGAGTTAAAAAGTTGATCTCCTGCAGCAGCTTTGTCTCGGTGCAGCTGAGTTTGGTCCGTTACCAGGGATTTGGATGTGTGTCCAGTGCAGAACTAGGACTGAACCTGGCCTGTTTTGCAGGAGAATCTCACGCAGGCAGTGACCCCAGGAGGGTGAGAAATGTGAATCCCAGAACATAGTATAAGCAAAACAAAAAGCTTTACAACCAACCTGAGAGTATGAGACCTGTGGAGCACGATTTGTCCCTCAACTGAGTAAACACAGTAGCTGCATTTTACAGCTCCGAATCCAAGAGGTCATTCCTGCTTGAGAAAGTACCAGCATGTGCTTAATGTCCATTGAAACCCACTGTAATCTGAGCCTCAGCCAGCCCAATAGACAGGTCACAGAGGGAAAATATCTTCACAACAGAGCGAGATTTACATGCAGGAAGGCGATGCTGGAGCGTCTGGAGAACCACAAAGGGCAGAAGAGGTACAAAGACTGTGCCTAATGCAAGTGCATCCGAACAATGGCTGTGAAGCTGCTTCTTACATAAAGCAAAATTGCACCAACCACAATTTCTTCTCTCTGGGAGCTACCAGAGCACTTGAGCTAACCTCCTGTGTGCAGCCAAGTTAGCCATTTTCTGCAAGGAGAGCGTTACATTTAATCTAGCAAGGGGGTCCCCGTTCAGGTCTCTTCCAAATGCAGCCTTCAGCTTAATGTTTCATGATTCAAGCTGCCCTCGTACCTTCATGAATGTAACATGAAAGCACTGGGGGGGGGGGGGAGACCCAAACAAACAAAACCAAACAACTATTTGCCTCTAAGATTCATTACCATCAGATAAAACTATGATATTTATGAGGTGTGTGATAGTAAAGAAAATGACTCTATTGGGGCACAGCTCAGTACCAGCAGGAATCATGAAAAACACTCTCAATTTCTGGAACTGCTGTGAAAGACTGAAGAAACTTGTTCCTTTAGTACAATAATAAACAAGATATCTATTTAAATTCCATTCTATAAACTAACATTCGCTCAATAAGACCTTTAGGGTTGTTGGGTTGGTTTTTTTTTTCCCCTTCCCCAAGGATTTTCTTCAGGTGATGCCTTGGAAATGAACAATGAGAACATAAAATTTAAACCTTTACATTATGTTACTCAAGAGCTGAGCAGGCTGAGCGTGGATAAAAATGCAAAGGGTCTTCTTTTCTCCACTTAATCATTCTGGTTACCTCTTTTTTTTCCCTTTTCTTCTGACTTGGAGACACGCAGGAAGCAAACAGGTATTTATAGCATAAAGTAAATCTCACTTGCCGTCCTTTGTGCTTTCAAATGGGAGATGAGATGTTGTGGAAATGCCACGGGCTGAGGTTTTTATTCATGTAAATATGTATCCTTGTCTTTCAAGTGTTTTTCATGCCAGGAGAGTACGAGAATTGAATTTGACAGTTAATTTCTAATCACCTCCTTTATCATCCATTGCAGTGCAGTAATAAATCCTACTTCACCTCTCCCTTGGACTCTTTTCAATCTGGTGACTGTTTCCACAGCCGTTGTTTTCATACCTCAGTCTCCTTTTCTAGGCTCTAGTGTGTGTTTCAGGATCCATTGTCGGCACCCCACTGTCTTGCAAAGCCCACAGCCACCTAGCATTTAGCAATACTGCATCAAAGAAGAGAAGGATGTTCCTAATTGGGAATTCCTCAATGTATGTAGTACATTTGGTGGTCCGTACCCTTTCGGCACATCGTCGTCTGGAATGATTCACACAAGAATATGGTTAGCAACTAACCAAATGAATGAGTGAGACCTTATCTGGAACATCGTGTCCAGCAATAGCACAGGGAGACAAGGATGACCTGGGAACAAGGGCAGCAAGGAGCTAATGTGCTGATAGGGGATGGGAAGCCCACTTTGCACAAGGAGGCCAGGAGAGCTTGGCTTATTTAGTGTAGCAAAGCAAAAGCTGATACGGAATGTTATTGCTCTCTATAAATACACCAGGAGGTTAAACATCAAGGAAGGAAGAGATCTTTTGAAGATAAAGTACAGCATTGGCACAAGAATAAATGGGCACAAACTGCCCACGAATGCATTTTAACTGGAAACTGAAAAACATTACCTAGCCAGCTGAACTACCAGGGCTGCAGACAGCAGAGCTCCAGTGCAAGTGTGAGGGCACAAAAGGGGTTATAAGATGGAGTGTGAACAGCTGATGAAAGGCATCGTGTGATGTGGCCTGGGGCTAGCAGGGGACTGGGCTTGGAGACACAGGGGGGTCCCTTACAACCCTCTGTTCCTTTGTTTTAATTTTCCTCAAAGGTATTTGGAGGTTCTGCACTGGTGATGTCTCACAGCTGGTAAAGGATATGGCTCAGAGAAGAAAAAGAAATAAGCAACGTGTCGTAGCCCACCAGATGTATGTTATTACTTTATTCCCAATTCACAGGAAATGAGCGATCGTTTAGCACTGACAGGTACACCCTGGAACTTACTACCTTTCTTTTCAACCTTAAAATAACCTACTACACAACTTCAGCTTTAACCTTAAAGCAGGCTATTGTATTTTTGCCAAGGTTACTGTGATACCTTGTGAAACCTTTTGGGGGGGGGGGGAACCCACCACCAAAAACAGAAGGAGGGGAGGCAGTGGGCAGAAACTGTATCAGTTGCTGAAGTGTTATCAAGGTTAAAACGAAAAAGACCATCCAAAGCTCTTCTGCTCACAGAGATACCTTAGTGAGAGGTCTCTTGGGAGCTGCAGAAGGTTAGGTATATCTGAGTTTAATTGGGGTGTAGCCCAGATTACCTTCTTAATAGACAATTAGACTCAACACAAAAGTAATGGTAAAAGCAGCAAGTGCCAGAACGAATCCAAGGACTACAGTTTGTTAAATGCTTGAAACGGAAAGGGTCACAGCTGTAGAAGGGTAGGTCAGTGCAGGGCTAAGACAAGGTCAAGATGTTTTGCATTTGTTTACCAGGATGACTCCGTTTGGCTTCTCGCATAACTTTTTTAGCGTTTGCCTCTGGAGAGGTGAAGGTCAGGTATGCTATCAACTAAAGGAAAAGTCAGGCCTGTGCTTTCTGATGTTGTTAAGAGTTCAGCCTTTCTTTAGAAACAGAGAAGGCTGGGCTCTTAGAAGCAGGCAAGTATCCAGCTCCATCAGCAGCCACTTTCTCTAAAGGAGGAATGTGAGTGGCATCTGAAATCCAGCAGGCTGCTCGGAGTGCCACCATCTCACTTGCTCCTTTACTGCTGAGCAAGCAGATGTCAGGAGTGACACTGGAAACTCTTGGTTTCCCCACCCCTCTCGTGGACTGGCAAGTAAGGGTGGTTTCTGAATAACAAAAAGAAACAGAACCTTTCAGGTTGAAAAGGTCTCCTGGACACCACCTTGCCCACCCTGCTCCTTAGAGCAGAGCTGACTTGTCCTGCTGAGCTTTGAGTATCGCTAAGACCAGAATTATCACAACCTTCCTGGAAAACCTGGCCTTTGGTCAACTACTCTCACTGGAAATTTTCCTCCCTGGTGTCTGACTGGAATTTCCCATTCTGATGTTTGTCTTACCTCTTATCTTTCTGCTGTGCAGCTTCTAGAAGAGTTGGTCCCATCTTCTCTATAACCACTCCTGAGGTAACTTCAGACAATAGCAAGATTTCTCCTTTTGCTTCTCTTCCCCAGGCTCCACAAAGCCAATTGGCTCAACCTCACCTTCCGTGCCTTGTGCTTCAGCTCCTGCTGACCACCTGGACTCTACTATCAGCAATGTCTGTCCTGTACTAGGGGACCCCAAACCAGACACAATGTTTTATACCAAGTCTCATGAATGTCAAGAGGAGGAGAAATCACTTCCTCTGACTTCCCTAATACAGCCCAGTGTGCAGAGGGACCTTTGTTGCCACAGGGCACGCAGCTGACGTGTTCAACGTGTTATTCACCACAACTGCCCACTCCTTTCCTGGTGAGACACCAGGAAGCCAATTGCCTCTGGCCTGTTTAACTGCATGAGGTTAATTCAGCCCAGGTGCAGGACTCGCATTTCCCTTTGTTGAACCTTCAGAGTTTTCCTCATGGCCCATTTCTACAGCTTGTGAAGACCCTCCTGAATGACAGCTCTGCCCAACAGCCTATTGACTACTCTCCCCACCTCTGCATCATCTGCAAATTTCGATGAGAGTGCATTAGATATTATTGTCCAAGTAACTGAGCAAGATACTAAACAGTATCAGCCCCACTGTTAAATCTAGAAAGCCACTGACCCATTGGCTGCTCCCCTCTGAGACCAATGATCCAGCCAATTTACCATGTATCTTCAGGTCCAGCCACCCCAGTCCCTGTCTCCCTAGTTCATCCAGTACTTCTCCCCAGTTTGGCTACTAGGATGCTATGGGGGAAACAGTCTTCAAAGTCTTGTTAAAATCCAGATAAATGGCATCCATTGCCCTCCCCTCATGTGCAGAGGCAGTCATCTTGCCACCGCAGGCAGGCAGGCTGCTTCAGCACAACCTGCCCTTAAAGAATGCAATTTCCTTCTTCATGCTGAATTTCTAAGTTCTGAGATTGCTCTACTGCCTTTCCCTCCACCCTCCCTCCAACACTATCTCACTATATATCACTTCTGGTATGTCACTAACATGATTAGTTTTCATTCTTGAGGTGGGATCTGCTACCCAAGACTTTGAGATCTCTCACCAAGACTTTGAAGCTGTCACAGAATCACAGAGTGGTCTGGGGTGGAAGGCACCTCTAAAGGTGACCTACTTCAACTCTCTCTGTAGTAAGCAGGGGCATGCTCAACTAGATCAGGTTGCCCAGAGCCCAACAATCACCCTAACCTTACTTGGCTTGTGAATCTGTGAGAACACCTTTGAGAGGAAAGCAAGCAGAGGCCCTACCCTTCCTTTATTAATTCCTTTTAGGTGAACTGAACTTAGAGGTAGGAAAGCTAATGTCACTTTTCCCTTCCCATCTTTTACCCTTCCCCCGTGTGTGTACTTGTTTCACTACAACCCATAACATCTATTTTCCTTTTTTAATGCTTTGCCAGGAAAGATATAAATGGCCTAGCACCCTTTTTGGTTGGTTTGTTTGTTTGTTTAAGCTTATGCATATTCTCATTTGCTTTTCAGAATTTTTTAATGGATGTTCTTGTGGCTTTGACCAAACTGAAGCCTTGCAAGTAACCGTAGGGCTGAGCTACCTGCAGGTGATTTTTAGTACCCTCAGAGGAACGCAGTTAACTCCAACTCATCTCCACTTTGAGTTGGTGCTTTTTGAAGTAGGTCTTCGTGGGGTGAACAGGAAGACTATGAGGGTTTTATTATAGTTGGCTTCCTTTGCTGCATGAGCGTTTATATTTTCCCAGTAGAAATCTCCAAATTGAAAATATAGAGGTGTCAGCTAGCACCACTTTAGTTAAGGTTGTGTCAACATTTCCTATAAACCTTGTTTTTCTAGGGCTTATAACTAGACCGTAAAAATGTGCTCAGCAGAGAAACTTGGCATGGGAGAGTCCAGCTCAGGGGAGAATTTTCACAATTAGAAAATGAAAGGCCTGTTCAGCTGCTTTGGACTAATATCCATGTAATTAAATGGAAATTAATCAATTTAAAGATGCATTTTTCTTCAGTGTAATCCAAAGCAAAGTTGGTTGCTCTTTTTTTTAATTATTATTACTATTTAAAAGAAGGAATTTATCAAGAGGTTACTCCATTAATGTTGCCTTCTGCACTTGGTAATTTTGAAAAAGTCAAACTTACTGAGCTGTTACATGCTGGGAAAGAGTCATAGAATCAACCAGGTTGGAAGAGACCTCCAAGCTCATCCAGTCCAACCTAGCACCCAGCCCTGTCCAATCGACTAGACCATGAAGCTCAGTGCCAACATCTGCAAGTCCTAGTTTGTATAAAAGTCTTTGCTCCACATAAGGAAGTATCTCTAATAGGCAGGGCTAATAGTGCATGATATGAAGTTTGTTCAATGTTTTCTCCTACAGAACCACATCTGGGGACTTTGTCAAACTCCTTGAACCGTTTAGGCTGATATTTTTATATCCCAGGTATATCCCTATGGCTGAATTGTTAGAATTGTTGTAATGCTTTGAAGACACCAAAAGTCCATGACGGTGTGCTGTCTGTTAGTGTCACTTTTTCAGGTGCACAGTTGATGCAGCTGAAGCAAAGGTGTTCAGCCACCACTGGGGAAGAGCTGCTCCACGCAGCTGTGAAGAGGAGAGCACGGTCTTCTCCGTGGAAGCTGCAGGCAAGTGCTTGAGAGCTCACAGGACAGTGCCATATAAAGTTGAAGGCAGTGCTGTGGATAGCCCTAGAGTCCCTGTTCCAGGTGAAACCCCAAAACTTGGTTTCCTAAGTGCCCTTCCTCTGAGCATGCAGTAGAACAATGCAGAGTGAAAGCCCTAAGAGAAATCCTCTTTGGTGTTGAGCTCTTGAATCTGGAAATACCATATATCCCTATTAAATACAGACAGGCTGGTTGAACTGCTGTGTTTTAGTAAGCAAGCAGTATATCACAGCAACACCTGAGGGTGCTGCTTTGATCACAGCCTGTCAGCATTTCCACTGTGAACTTCATTTACCAGAGGATGGATGCAAAGTATCTCTCTGTGCTGAAATTTCTGTGCAAAGCCCTTGCCAGTCACCAACTATGAGGACAGGAGCTTGCATAATAGTGTCACACTCCTATGTGGGATTTTCTTTCTAAATCTGAGGCTTTTTTCCTTTCTCTGAATACTAAAGTTTCTATATCATCTCCAAAGTGCATTAATCCTTCCTGCATAGTGAAGGAGCAAATCAAACATCTGAATTATTAACAGAGGTGCTCGAATGACTGAAAAACTTCTCATCAAATTTTCATCCATTCATTTTGTACAGTTTTCAGGACACAAACCAAGCATTCCTCATCCTGTCTTCCTGCTGGACTCTGAGGTGCTTAGATCACATCTAACTGGCATAAAAGACTGGATGGGGGAGAGAAGAGAAAGGAAGTGTCACATCCTCCGTGGTGAATAGCTGACATGCTCACAGCCATGCTGAGATGAATGTTTAAATCCTTCATCTGCCTGCTTGGGGTTGGGTCCCTCTGCTCTGTACCATGATCAGGGCGTCTCACTGCCTGGGTCTCTCCCAGGCTCCCCTGCCAGAGCCGCTCTGCTTTGTATCATCTGATTAAATATTCAGAGGATGGGAGTGAAAAGGGCTCTGTGGCTTGGGGTGGGGGTGTTCATCCAGGAGGCCGACTCCTAGTCCCTGCGCCAATGAATATTTAATTGCTTTGTACGAAGTGGAAGAGTTTCAAAAGGAATCCCTGAAACGCGTAGCTTGGCAGCTCGAGTTCTTAATGCAGGAGAGTCCCTGGGCCAGAGTGCCTTTTCAGTATTGTGCAGAAGGGATTTAGAAGTAAAACCCTGAGAAGTGCTTTGACCGCTACAGTCTTCTGGACATAGTTTCAGGGTTGGTGTGTGAGAGCTGGCTTAGGCGCTCAGCTCAGTGGAAGAAGCGCTGCCCTTCCCACCCACAGCATGCAGCACATCTCCCCCTGCCAGCGTGGGCAGTGCCATCTGCTTGCTGTGCTGGCCCCTGAGCACTGCGACCACCCCCAGGCAGCACGCAAGGAAAGCCAGGCACCCGCACTGCAGAGGCAGCGGAGGGGAGCTAAAACTTCGCCACTGCCATGCCGCTGCTACCAAGTCTCTCTGTGACTTTTACCCTGGGGTCGTCACCTTGCAATGTCACTTTTCCCCCGCCTGAAAAACGCTTTGCTTTTTCCTTCGGTGGCAATGAGGTTGCGTTGCCTGCTGCCTGCTAAGAAGACAGAGTCTAAGTGGGTCCTCACCGCGGTGTTGGGCAGCTTGTACTGCTGTGTTCTTGGCCTGTGCTTGTCCATAGGAAAAAAGATGTCTGAGAGCCTGATGTCTTTCATCACCACACATGGAAAGATAAAGGATTCTGATTGTAAAAGTCTGGCCTCCTGATTCGTGATCACAACAACCTTCCCTAGATATTTTTGTAACTGTACAGGAAAAGGTGACTATGTTATGGTAGACCAGGTCACTCTGTATCTACATCTGCATCTAGATAACCTACAGATACAAGTATACATACAAGTAACATCTATACAAGTGTATACATACATCTGTGTCAATAAAACTTTGGTGCTGGCAGAGTCTGGAAGTGACCTTCCCTGGATATGAATGAAGGTGTCCTCCCCACCTTCCTGCCATGCATTGCTGTAGCTTATTGGGCTGGGCACATCAGTATTGCAGGTTATTGAGCTTTATGAGAGCTTGATGAACAGAGGACTAATTATTCTGGGACAGATTTTGTGCACTGGGAGACCGAAGCGGCAAGGACTGAATAAAGGGCCCCAAAGGGGCTCATTCCATCTTCTGCTGGAGCCTGCCCTGCTGCAGCACCGACCCTTGGGGCTGTGTTCCCTCGGTAGCCGTGGCGTGCAGCAGCCAGAGCAATAGGTGGGCCCTGCATTCTCCGGGGGGAACGCATTCATGTCCCACAGCCCTGGCTTCGATGCCTTCCCGGAGGGCTGCTGCTCCCCCAGGGGAAAGGCGACAGCCGGGGAAGGTCCTCGTCTGCTTTCATCCCAGCTCCGCCGGGTCACAGCGCAGCGTGAGGCACTGCCCCAGCTTTCCAGAGAAACCAGAGCCCAGGCTCCCCGGAAGGTGGCCAGATGCCTGGGCTTCGCCAGCAGCGCCAGCCCCGGGAGGGGGATGTCAGGCCACCGGGCCGGGCTGCTCCGCCAGTCCCCCTGCGCAGATGGCCAACCTGGAAATCCCTCCCCGCGCCGTGGCGTGGGAGCCGCTGCTCGGCCAGATCTGCTGCCATCAGCGACAGACAAAACCTCTCGCAAAGCCATGCGGCTGGCGACAAAAGGCAGCGGGAGCGGGAGCGGCCCCGCGGAGGCCCCCCGGAACAATGGCAGCCTTTCGGCAGCCGGCGGTGCGGGGCCGGACAAAGGCGCTCGCTGCCTCCAAACTCCAGCTGCTGCCTCAGCACAAAACGAGGAGGCGCAAATTTGGGTCCTTTCATCTAAATCCTCCGAGGCGGTGTGGAGGCGGAGAGCAGGCTCGCACCCTCGCACCTCCCGCTCCCTCCCGCTGCCACCAGTGCGCGCAGCCTCCAGGGCCTGGGGACACTGTCGCAGGTTCTTTTGGTTTTACAGCAGCGAGGTCCTTTCTGTGGTGGGAGTGGAGTGGGGTCACAGGCAGTGGAGGGGTGTGGAGAGTATCGACCTCAGCAATTGTGCCTGCTCTGCTCTGCGCTGCTTTGCCTGGAAGAGGCTGAACTCTTCATGTTCTAGAAAGCCAGATGAGCAGCACAAGTCATTAGTCTCCCAGGTATTTACAGTGTTTTTCCTATTTCCTTTCTCCCATGGCCTCTGTGGTCAGCAGTATAAAATTCCTAGGCACTCCCACCTAAACACAAGTTTCCTGTTTATGCTCTCAGTGGCTTTTATGTTTAGCTGTTAAAACTCGCTGTCTAAAGTACCATAAAACAATATGAACAGAGACTGCAGGTGAGCAAGGAGGGGAAAACAACCCAAAGCCACGACCGGGCTGCGTGGAGGTTGGTCTGCGCAGGGAAGCAAGGCTGGGAGGAACAAAGGAACAAAGATCACCAGCAGCCAGCCTGCTGCCCGAGCGCTGCCAGACGCCCCGGCACTGCAGCCTTTCTGCCACGGCAACCTCGGCCAGAATAGCTGAGCTTCCCCGTCTCAAATCGGCAGAAGTCACCTGAGAGTGAAAATTTAGTGTGTCAGTGGGTAGTGTAAGTTAATGAAGTTTGTGGTGTTAAATAATGTAGAGTCATGACACTGCTTTTAAGGGTTTTCATTGCAGTAACCACTCGTGCTGCTCCCCTTTGGTCTCTGTCAGCCTTTACTACAGCATCTAAGTTCCTCTTATAATGTTGGTAACATCTGCTTCATCCTGAAATCTAGGATAAAATTTGTCAGCAAGAGCAACACTGAGATTGTCAGGAGCTGCAGGCAGGGAGAAGTTCCAGCTGATCGTCAAGCTTACCCCTGGAGCCAGCACGAATTACTGCTCTGCTTGCAGGCTTTCATATGCTTTGGTCCGGCTGCATGAAAGTTTCGAGTCACGCTGGTATCAAAAGCGACCAGTTTGAGACGTTGTGCTGCGGTCACACGAGGTCAGAATTGCCAAAACACAGAATTTGGTAGCAGTTACCTATCATCAGAGCCTTTAGGCAACTTTTATATCTCAAGGTTATTTTACATATTGCTGAACATGTTTTTATTCCCCCCCTCAAATACGCCAACTGTTCAACATAATACTCTAGGTGGCTTTTATTACCACAGAAATAAAAATGAATGGTCACCAAAACACAAAATAAACCTCCTCCTAACAGAAAGTTCATAGTTAAGATGAACATGATGTCTGTGACAAACTTTTATTCACAACAGTGTGCTGTGAGGGTCTTGGTCAATATTGTCTTCACATCTTTTGGTTGGCTTGGTTTAGCCAGACACAGCTATTTAAACAACGTTTTGTACATTTAATTATATCATACATGATGTCATTTTTACTACAGGTGCCCCCTGACTTTTAATTTGTTTCCCCCAGTAATTAGTAAAGAATAATTAAGCTTTCACTACTATAACTGCTTTTCATGATCCTTATATCCTGTTGAGCAAGAAACAGCAGCAGCAGCAAAGTTTACTTTTCAGATATTAAGCTTGAGTTGCTTTCTGGTTTTATGTTGGTGAGAGAGAGTGTTTCTGTATACAAAGGAAGGACTGGGCCAAAACAAGATGTTAAATATCCTGTGTATGGCCTTACAATGATTAGCAGGAGCGAAGAAAATCACAGCATATGCAGACTATGTGTGTGTGCAATACGTAGAAATACTTATTTTCTACATATCACATAAGTATTAATATGTCTATTTTTGAGAGAGTGAGAAAGGCTTCAAAAATGTGTAGAAGAGCTTCCTATGCAATTTACTTATGGTCGTTTAGACAGCTCTGTGGCTTCTGATAACTCTCTCGTGAGTGATGTCTCACTTCACAAACAGTTTTTAAACACAGTTCAGTTACTGAACATAGACCATCCCAGTCCCCAAAATCATTAGGTTTTCTGTGTATGATGCACAGCTGAGTCCTCAGTTCCTTTGTTTCTGCTGAAGGTTTGATTTTTTAATTATTCTAAGCTTACAACTCGGGCCCCTCAGCAGCTACACCATGGGAATGAGGTGCTATCTGAAGTGTGGCATGGAAAGAATATGTATTTGTACACGGAGTGCACCAGGTGAGCTCCTAGAGCATGTCTTCAAGTGTGGGTTCACCTCTTTCAGATCTGCTGCAGAAGTCAAAAGGAAGCCCATGAGTGGGTACAGCTGGGAGATTTGGGCTCTGGTTCAGGTGAAGATGATGGTGTAGATGCACCAAATGTTCAAGTTTGGACCTTACTGTCGTGATTGCTTGGGGCCCTCTATTTAAGTGCAAAAATCTCACAGCTCACACAGTGTGTTTGAACATGTCACCTTTTTATACCCTCTTCATAGCCCTGATTAAATGAGTTCCTCCCCTGTCTTCCCAGCAGCAGTTTATATAAACTCCTCCTGGTCCCCACCTAAAATCAGTTTTTCCTACTGCAGAAAGTGGGGGGGGGGGGGGAGAAATCTACTTGAAAGCAGCTCTCTTTGGCCTGGCCATCAATGGAAAATGAGTGTAGTCTGTACCCCAAGCTAATCTGTAGATTTGATGAAGCATTACAGTAAGAGAGTGAGGAAGAAAATATAAAGGAGATGGGAAATCCTTGAAAAAGTCACCAGCAAGAAAATAATGTAGTCTTGATTCAGCAGATCATTTTGGTTTCATGCTCGACATCCCACAGAAGCCGTTAGCACCTGGACTCTGTGTAGGAAGAAGGTAGACAGGGAAATGACTCACCGGTGCAGGAATACAGAGAGGAAGCCACTGAGCATCAACTGTGGGAACCTCTGAAGAGAAAAGAAAGTCTCTCAGTTCACAGGAGGTTACAGAGCTTCATGCTCGTTGCAATGCGCACATCCGACCAACGGCACCACTCTTAAGAGCAGCTAGGAAAGTAAGAAGGGGGGAAAGAAACTAGGAAAAGCAATTTGAAATCTATATTTAATTATAGAAGCAATAAAGTCTTTGCCTGTGCTGAGGCAAAAGCAGACACGGCAGAGTGGGATCTTTGCCTTGCTGCTAGTTCTCAAGTGAAAACAAACAGGAGTTTGCAGGAGAGTGCATTTTGTTTCCTTTGCAAGTTATGGGCTGCTATGCAGGGAGTCAGCCTTTCTTGTGGCCATCTTCCATCGTTACCAGTGACAGTACATGAGTATGTCCTTCACTTCCCAGACCCCGAGAAGCCATGACCTCCTCTTTCTCCTGTTACAGGAGCTCTAGTGCCAAGAAAAATATAAATCAGGTGTAACAAATGTGTTGTTTCTCTGTCAGGTCTCTCAACAGCTGCAATCCTGAAAGTTGGAGGGTTCTTGACTACCCCAAGGGAGCTGGGTGGTCTCCAGTCTGGAAGCATGGAGTGGGCTGAGTTGGAACAAGAGGAAAAAAGACTGAATGGGTTTGTTTCTCAGGTGCTTGCATAAGTGGCAATGATGACGCTACTGTTCCCCATGGTGGTGATGCTGCCTTTGGTGATTCTTGTAGGTAGGACTGTGTCCCCCAAGATGCCACTCCAGAGCAGGAATATCTCTGGTGGCTTGAGGCTGATGATGCCATCTAGGTGATGATGTCCCTGCTGCAGTTGGGCTGCTCACCTGAGCCACATGTTTCTAGGAGTATCTTCTCCCAGTCCCTGTGCTATGAGAGGCTGTGGTGCTCTATGCAGCAGACAGGGTAGAGGGAGAGCAGCATCTTTTTTCTACCCCACATTCCATGTTGGGGTAGAGGTCACCAGAGGTGAGAGGTTTGCATGAGTAGGCAGGAAGGAGGTGAGAGCAGCTTTTAAGAAGCAGCCCAGCTGATGCTGCAGTTGAGACAGTTCCTGCACCCATGGAGGGGAAGCTGCTTCCCCTGTGCCCAGGCACCTCTATAAAGACAGCATTCATCCACTTCCTCCCTGCACTGCATGATAATCCACAGCAACTCAAGAGATTTCCTCTCTCTTCTCTCACTAACCACAGAGTTGCTCCTTACAGCACCACAGCTGGAAATTCAGCTTTGAAAGAAAAACGTTTTCTGTTCCACTGATACTCAGAAATGGAATACCAGCTTGGGCCTGGACATGGAGCTGGTCTTCCCTGCAGGTGCTTGGGCTGGGCCCATTTTTAACTGCAAAAAGGACAAGAAGTAGACAGGTGTTCCCTGCATCATGGGGACATACTACTTCTATCTCCCAGATTTTCACACTTCTCTTTCTAAAGGGGCATCAGAATTTCCACCATTTGCTGTGATTGTGGCTATTACACACCTTGAATACTGTGTCCAGTTCTAGGCCCCTCAATTTAAGAAAGATGTTGAGGTGCTGGAAGGTGTCCAGAGAAGGGCAGCAAGGCTGGTGAGGGCCCTGGAGCACAGCCCTGTGAGGAGAGGCTGAGGAAGCTGGGAGTGTGCAGCCTGGAGAAGAGGAAGCTCAGGGCAGACCTCATTGCTGTCTACAACTACCTGAAGGGAGGCTGTAGCCAGGTGGGTTTGGGCTCTCCTCCCAGGGTGGTTCCTTCCCAGGGAACCAGGGATAGAACAAGAGGACAGTCTCAGGCTGTGCCAGGGCAGGTGTAGGCTGGATGTTAGGAGGAAGTTGTTGGCAGAGAGAGTGATTGGCATTGGAATGGGCTGCCCAGGGAGGTGGTGGATTCACCATCCCTGGAGGTGTTTAAGAGGAGACTAGATGAGGCACTTGGTGCCATGGTTTAGTTAATTAGAAGGTGTTAGGTGACAAGTTGGACTCCATGATCTCGAAGGTCTCTCCCAACCTGGTTAAGTCTGTGGTTCTGTGATACTATTTTTGCAGTTTGACTCGACCAGTATCACGGGTGGTCCAGCTCATACAGGAGACTCAACTTTTTCCACCCCTGAGCTACAGCTGGGTGAATCTTCTGTAATGAGACATGAAGCCAGGTGGACACAGGCATGGATCCCAGGCCAAGTTTGACTCAGGTTTGCAGAGAGTCACAAGCCTTTAAGCAGATGTGGACCAATTTTTGCTTCCAGGTGTGAGTTAGACAAAACTCTGGCTTTTGTCTGTTTCTCTGGAAATCCCAAAGCAAAGCACAGCTCAGCAGTTTGAGAGAAGTTTGGCTCTATCCTTGTGAATTTAATAGAGAACAAATCTGTGCAAACCAAACTTGCATAGAATAGCTTCAAGAACCCCTGAAGCTAGGACTGCTGAGATTAATTTACTGTCCCAGATTACTTCCCCAGTGTAAGTACACAGTGATTTCTGCCATCCAGCTCTGATGAAGTTTTGTAACATGTTCCATTGCTACAGTCACTCTCCATTATCCATGGGTGGCTTCTTCCTTAAGAGATAAGCTGCATTTCTGCCTGAGCCAGCTGAGCTGGATCCTTGCAGCTCAGCTGAGCCAGGGCCCTTAGACCAGCCCCAGCCTCACACACCTCTGCGTGGACATGGAGCCAAATCTGGGTCTAGCTGCTTCCATCTGCTCAGAAGTGGGGAGTAACTTTGAGAAGACTCAGAAAAGGGGAAGGAGGATGACAGAAAGTAAGAACAGGGCTGGGAACGCATAGTTAGAAGCCTTGGAAAACCTGTTAGGTGTGAATATGTACGTTGAGCATTCAGCCTGCACTCAGTTCACTGTTGGCTGCAGGTTTTTAACTGGAATGGAAAGATCTCATAGATGCAAATTCTTTGTGGTGCTTGTGAGCCCCAAGGCACAGGGAAGGTATTGCAGAGCTGTACCTCCCTGTGGGCACCAGCCAGCCTCATCCTGCCTGGGGGGAGGATGCTGCCTGCTCTCATGCCCCTGGGCAGACATTGCACCTCTCCTCCACCCGTTGCTGGGTAGAAAGCATCACTCTCAACACTCTGCAGTTTTGTATCCTCAGTGCTCTGTGGGGGGCAGAGGAAATGTTGGGACATGCCCTATGGTCAAGCACCCTTCAGTAAGTGTAAGCCTCCTGAAGGCTTTCTCTGGTGAGAGAGAGGGGCATATTGCTGATCAAAAATGTCAAGGAGAAGATGAGAGACAGTGGTGTGGTGCTGTGCAGCAGTTTCACCTGCACGTCCTGGGAGCATGTTCTGCAAAATGTCATCGAGCTACACTGCTCTTCTGTTTTCTAAGTGGGGCGATGTGAGGACACCAAGGCCTAAGAACAAAGGTGATCCAGAAACGTCCCCAAATCACAACAGCAAACATCATCCCATTAAAACTATTCCAGGCTGAATAGTCACACAAACAGCAAACTGTAAATCTCTAATCACCTCACCTGGCTGAGGGTGCACAATTGGTGGCATATTTTTTTTGAGCAGAAAGACTTAAATCACCTCAAGCTGAAAACTGCATTAACAGTCGGAATCCCTGCTGTCTCCTTCCAAACAAGTCTCTCCTTGATGTATGGCTCCCAAAGTGTCAAAAGAAAGAGATTGCACAAGTAACAGTCAGCTCAAGGTGTGTGGGATGAGGGTAAAAAAGAGTCTCAGACACGGATACTGCTGGAGATTTGGCAGCGTCTCGTATCATGCAGAGTGAAAAATTTCAGACAGCAGCAGCTTGGTCTAAACCCACTGTTTTGCATGTGGGTTTTACAAACCCAGGCTTGTGCAACAGATGTCACAAAATGTCCCCAGACATGTCTAAGAGACAACTCACAGGCAGCTCCACCCTTCCTACACATTTTGTGGATTTAATCCATAATCCAAGAGTTTGATTTCAGGCATATAAATGTTTGAACTAAATGCTTGATTTAGACCTGGCTCCCCATCATGTCTTATTTCTGCTTGGGTTTGTGGGAATACAAACTTTCAGACTGGATGTGTCATCTCTTTTGTTTCTGCTGACTTTGGCATGTGGACATATCCTGCTTGTAAAGAAGACAAGACTGGACCCTGCTGTGGCCAGCTGGATGTGTCTCATAAGGGACTACCTCCTGTTGAAGTAAATTGTTGGTTTTTGGTTGTTTTTTTTTCCTAAAACAGAAGCCAGGAGACTTCTACAATAAGTGGCCTGAAATAGTGAAATGTCTGAAATCTCAAAGAAAACAGGCTGTCAGAGCACTGCATGTTGGAGCTGAGCAGTGGTGGCATGCTGAATCAGCCCTCCTTTGCAGTGCAGGTTCATCCTGGTAGTGATAAATTCGGCAAAACTCCCAAAAAGTGACTAAACTAAACTGTCTGCTGCTTTGTAGGCCTGGATCTGCTGCAAGATGTGGCCAGAGACAGCAGTGGCCATAGTGAATATGTTGATTAGTGTTAATTCTAAATGCACAGTTGGTGTTTTCCCTTAACACAACCATTGCTGTGCATTCCACGCTTGGGTGTTTGGTACCTCTGCCCACAGCAGCTGGGTCTGCATTTCAGGGCAAACAGCCCTGCTCTGAAGGAGGTTTTGGAGAGGCAGTAGTGTAGTCATTTCACATGCTAAGGGGGTACAGGCCGCTTCAACCAAGGGTGTGAGGAGAAGTGGAAAAGACTAAAGCTGCAGCAGCTAGGCCCTGCTGGTTCTCAAAAGATTCCTGTTTAGAGAGTGAGCCTACATGAGCATCTCAGGGGGGTGTCCATGTGCTGTAACCCAGCTGGCAAGTGCTGCCCAGTAACTCATGAAGGTGTGTGTGGCAGGAGCAGCTGCCCAGCTGTGCATCCCTGACTCTGTCACCACTCTGGTTAGGCCTGTCCTTGTGGAGGGTGCTCTTATTCCTCAGTGTGACTTCTGAGAGCCTGGGAAGGGAGCTAGTGTAGCTACTCTAGCAGAGGTCTACAGCAGAGCTCATTATGCCTTAGCCTCCCTGAATCAAAAGCAGTATAACCACCCAGCAAAGCAGCAAAGCAGTCTATATTTTCATATCTTCTCTTGGTTGGTGTTGGGGTTTTTAGGTTTGGTGGTTGGTTTGGTTTGGGGTTTTTGTGTACTGCTTTCAAAATGTGCTTGGCCTCCAAGGGTAACGGCCTGGAAAAGAGGCAGATGTTTAAACCCCTGTGGGCATCAGCCCCGCCATCATTCTGTTGTATGTGGCTGCATTACCAGTTAGAGGAGCTCAAGGAAGGTCTGAGAGTACAAAGGATCCAGATGAAGTTTTACTTACACATATTTGAATAATTATTTCTACAGCAACATGATTCACATTTCTTTCTTTGTAAATCCCTCCATAATGTACTCCTAGGAGTCCACTATCTGTTCCAAAAGCTCTTGTATCCTCTCGTTTTAATGAGTATCAGATGCATCCTTTTCATTCGGACCAGCTTGTTCAAGTTTGGGCTGCTGCAACCCAACTCTTAGAACTATTTTCTACATCCAAGAAAATGACAGGGAAATGAAAACCACAAAAAGATCTGTGCCCAGTGGTCCAGTGCTGTGCCTGGAATGAGATGCTGCTCAGTCTAAAAGCAGCCCAACAGAACCCTAAATGGTTTTGTTTGATGTTAAGTGAGAAGATACCGGAGCTGGGTACATTTCAGTGTGTGCCCATACACTCATTCAGTCCTGCCACCCTCCAATCTGCTGGACCCCACCTCCTCTTTGTCCTCTCATTTCCTCTCCCTGGAATGGAGGGGCTCAGTCCTGTGGAGTGGGATCCTGGAAGCCAGACACATCTGAAAACAAACCAGCCTTTCTTATCTGCCATTTTGCTCCTGAATTCCCCTTCTGCATTGCAGACCCGTTGTGAGCACAGACATATGTTTTTAAAGAGACACAGTTTTGTCTTGCTGATCGCAATGTAATTAGAAAGCAATTTGGCACAGACAGCAACTTCTGTACTAATTTGGCACTGTCCCATCCTGCTACTGGCAGTGGGCTTGCGCCCCATTGGCAATTCTCCTAGATGTCTTACAGCTCCTGGAAACATCAGCCATGCCTATTCAGGGAATAAGGCTGGCAGGATGCTGGCACCTTGTGCAGTGCATCCAGCAGCAGCGTGGCTGTGTGCTGTTGGCTCATTATCCGGCTCCACCACTGCATCTGCCGATGGGCTACGGAATGCTGGAGACAGGTGCTCGGTTTGTGTTACCAAAGCCAGCATGGCATTGCCCAGTGACTCAGCTTCAATCACGGGGGGTTATTTCACTTAGGCTTCAAAAGGGGGCCCTATGTCAGTTCCTCATTAGCTTTTTGCTCAAGAACTTTGAAGAGAAAGCAAACATTTTCCCTTTGGCCTTCACTTGCTTTAATAGGAGAGGACACATCCACCTCTCAAGTTATGGTGTTTCGGAGGTCTCGGATCTCTTCATTGACAAACTGCTGGGACAGGGATCTCTCTGATTTAGCAGACTGTCTCCAGAGTTCTCTTGTCACTTACATCAGCACTGAAACCACATATTTCTGGTTCCTGTGTAGCAATTCTGGAAGACAGGAGCTCTTTACCCTCACACACGAATGTTCTTCTCATGACAACTGAGTCAAGCAGTAGTTTCCAGTACGCGGAGCCTTCACCTGCTCTCCAGCCCTCCTTCTCAGGGCTATTTGTCTTCATTCTTAGTGGTCCTTTGAAACCCAGCCTCCCTCATTTGCTGGGCTAATTGAACTTGTTCCAGAGACTTTTCCCTGCCTTCTTCAGAGAACTTTAGAATAAGGAGATGCAAAGCTACTTTCTCTTTCCTAGAGCTCTTTTTTTTCGGCCTCTCCTTGGTGTGAGTGGCTATTCATACCTACTCCTGCCTGTTGAAACTCTTCAACTCCTGTCACCTCCAGTATTGCTGACACCAACCAAGCCCAACACTTGCATATTTCATCAGTTTTTGTATTTTGCTTTTTGCTTTTTTGAAACTTCAGGAGTGAGAATTTCCAGTTTGCTTCTACATGTATAGAGCAAACAATTCACTTCCTTCTTTCAACAGAACCATGGATTTGCACACAGTATTACCAACCCTGGTAAGGGCAACAGCAAGCAATACTGGGATGAGCTTCCCTGTAACTAGAGACAGTCACATAAAAGAGTAAGACAACACATTGCTCCCCCTGATTGAACTGAACCCAGCACACTATACAAGGCCAGACTTCTCCTGTCTCCAGGGGAAAACATTTTGCTCTTATCATCATCTGAGCCACTGTAAGCAGTGCAACTACAAGTCACAGAATCACAGAATCACACAGAAACATCCAGCTCGGAAAAGACCCTCAGGATCACAAAATCCAACCTGTAACCCTACTCTGCAAGATTCACCTTAAACCATATCCCTAAGTACCACATCCAAACGACCCTTAAACACATCCAGGGTGGGTGACTCCATCATCTCCCTGGACAGCTCATTCCAGTGCCTGGCCAATCTCTCCACCTCTTTTTCCTAATGTCCAATTTAAATCTCCCCAGTCTCAGCTTGAGGCCATTTCCCCTTGTTCTGTCTCCAGATACTTGTGAGAAGAGACCAGCAGCAGCCTCTCCACTACGTCCTTTCAGGTAGTTGTAGACACTTGTGAGGCCTCCTCTTAAACTAACCTTCCCCAGCTGCTTGTGTGAAAGACTGTCGCTTTTCTAATCCTGCTGCATCCAGGCAGAACTTCCACTGGTGAATTCTACAGGTTTGCTCTAGCCTACTTATCTAGAATTCTCTTTATCTGCTTTAAATGCATTGCCTCGCAAATGCAAGAGTCGCCTTTGCCTTGTTTTCTGGGACAGGCAGAACAAGAGCATCCGACTGGCAAAGATGTTGATCCTCTGTGCACATGAAAATGTGGGAGGAATTAGGTCCTTCGTGCAGATTTGAGTGCGTTGTTCAGAACCTAAGCTTTCATTTAAAAAGCTAATGAACTGTTCAGCCCTTCTGGTTGCAAAGATAACCATACTTCAGGCTGCGTTCTGCAGAGGTTATCTTGTTGCGTCAAAACCAGAGAAACTGCAACTAAACCTCTGAGTTGGGAGCTTCCTCTGTTTATCACAGAGGAGCTAACTGTAAAATTATGCACCAGGGACGTTGGTGCAGCACAGACCTGGAAACACAAGAAAACTCTCCTGAAGAGAGGCCATTTGAGAGGCTAATTCAGCCTGGAGCGAGGGTCCCTGTGTGATTCTGCCATCTCCTGTCTCCTCTCCGCTCCTTGTTGCTTACTGAATCGCTCTCCTCCAGCATCATCCCTCAACCCTTCCTTGTATGTTCCTTCATGACTTCTGACTGGCACCATTTCAGTTTTCCACATGGGTTTATGAACCCAGATTATAAATATGAAAATAATAAATAAGAGAGTTGAGATAGACCATGATCCTGGTTGGAAAGTGGCAGAGGGGCAGAAGCACTGGAAATCATAGAATCATAGAATGGTTTAGGTTGGAAGGGACCTCAAGGATTATCCATTTTCAAACCGCTGCCATAGGCAGGGACACCTCCCACTAGAGCAGGCTGCTCAAGACCTCATCCAGCCTGGCTTTAAACACCTCCAGGGAGGGAGCGTATCCTTAAAAGGAAATATCCTTCAAAGGAGTAGCAGGAGCAGTGCTAACAGGACTCTTTATGTCACAAAATCACAGAATCACAGGACCACAG
Organism: Tricholaema leucomelas; assembly: GCA_013400475.1. Lineage (NCBI taxonomy): Eukaryota > Metazoa > Chordata > Aves > Piciformes > Lybiidae > Tricholaema lacrymosa > Tricholaema leucomelas. The sequence continues at coordinate 779,564 of WAAF01014704.1, forward strand.
GGTGTTAGGGATTGGAAGGAACGTCCAGAGATCACAGAGTCCAACCCCCCTGCCAGAGCAGGACCATAATCTAGTGCAGGTCACACAGGAATGGATCCATATGGGTCTTGAATGTCTCCAGAGGTGGGGACTGCACAACCTCTCTGGGAAGCCTGTGCAAGTGCTCTGTGACCCTTACAGCAAAGAAGTTCCTAATGCAACCCAAATCATTCCAGGCTCCCAACTTTCAATGCATTGCAGAGAGAATGGCCTGCTGCTCCTAGACACAAGCAACCAACTTCATCCCCCTCATCCCATGCTCGCTCACGAAATGTGAATTACTGCAGTATTCTTGCATTGATTTCACATGCAGCGCTGAGGCTGACGAGCCGCCCCTCTGTGTGCACATGTGGCTACACGTGCAGCCACAGCTGCACACTGGGGCAGGTATGTTCCTATTCTATTCTTAACTTATCCCCCCCACAACTTCAGCATCTCACACATTTTTTTTTTTTGCCTTCTGCCTCTTGGAAGCTTCACTGAGCTGTTCACAGTAACGCTCAGCTCTTTTCCTCAGAGATTACAGTTAATTCAGAAGCCAGCAGTGTGTCAGAGTAGTTTAAATTATTTCTCTTACATGCATTGCCTTTTAGTTCAAGTTCATCTGCCATCATGTTAGCACAACCACTGGTGGCATTAGAGTTGTCTGGTGTCTCAAACAATCCTTTGCAGCTTTTCCTTGCTGATTGAGCTTTTATCAGCAGCATATTTTGACATTTCATTGTTCACCCAATTCTTAGTGTTATTAGGAAATGCAGTACTTAGCAAATCCACTGAAACTATGAGCAGAGGCTTAAGACACAGAAAATAATTCTCAAAAACCCCAGTGGGTCCATTCCTTATCTGCAAGTCCATGTTTGTCTCTTACCTGCTGTAAGCAGATCCTTATAGGAACGGAAGGAAATCATTGTAATCTAGAATAGAATAGAATAGAATAGAATAGAATAGAATAGAATAGAATAGAATCAACCAGGTTGGAAGAGACCTCCAAAATCATCCAGTCCAACCTAGCACCCAGCCCTATACAGTCAATTAGACCATGCCACTAAGTGCCTCATCCAGGCTTCTCTTGAACACCTCCAGGGACAGTGACTTATATATAGAGCATATAGAAAAGACAGAGAATATAGAAAATAGAATATAGAGTCATGGAATGGTTTAGGTTGGAAGTAACCTCAAAGATCATCTAGTTCCAACCCCCTGCCATAAGCAGGGACACCTTGCACTAGAATGTGTACATTCAAGACAGTCACCTGCATGTAGATAGATATAAAATAGTCCTTACAGACATCCTTAGGGCACTTTGCTCTTGATATTTTCCAACCTCAGGCTCCAGACATTTATTCTCACTGCCAGCTTGTCTGTTCAGCAGTTGTTAATCCAGGACAAGATTTTACCTCACCTTCTTGTTTCCGGACTTCTTTCATAGTCTCATGGGCAGAATCCTATTGAAAGCTTTTCAGCACTCTAAATAAATTATACCCATCGTCTTGCCTTAATGTACTAGGGTTTTTTTTTTTAACTCAGAGAATTCTAGGAGTTTGGGAGGAGCACACTTTACTTCTATGCATGTCATGCCAATGCATCATCAAATCACAAAGATTCTTGTGCTTTATTGCTCTGATGATTCCCTCAGTTTTCTTTGCATTGAAATACTCAGTGCAAAAATTATCCTTAGCTCTTCTTTTAAATGTGGGCTCCACACTGAGTGCTTCTGCTTGTGTTTGTGCCTCAGCTGCTGCTTCATGAGAGGGAAAATTCTCTAGGCTTTTTAATCACAGCCTGCTTTCAGATATTACAGTAACCTGGTCAGCTCTTGGAATTGACTGTGGCAGAGCAGGCAGCATAGCTTGAAATGAGAGCTTTCAAGGATTCTTTTTCTTCTCTAAGAGCTCATTTGCAGATAACTATCTCACCAAATGTCCTCCACAACTTAAACAAACCTTGTTAGGACAATTCACTGGGAGTTATGCACAAACCACTGTGGCACAGTTGGTTTTGTGAATGTCTTTATTGGGAATCGTATTGCAAACTGAGGAAAACAGACGCTCTGTGGGAACTTTAACTCTACCAGCTAGACTGGTACTTAACTATGAGGACTGTCATTAACCCAGTTACAGAAACAGTTACTTGAATAATGAATGAGGTATTACTGCAGGCTGTAGGCTGTCAGATTTGGAAAGAAAAGCTGAAAGTGTTCACTCAGAGCAGTGGAGAGGGAAGAAAAGAGGAAAAAGGAAATCTGGCATTTTCTTTTGGCAAATATTTGATTTGTCTTTTAGGTTAGTTTTGGACAGGTATTGATCAACACCTGAAGACAGTGATCTTCTTCCCAAAGGCTGTGATGAAAACCAGTCCACCTGAGAAGTGGCATCTCTACAATGTAGATTTGGCCTCAGACACGAAACTCCTCACTTTTACTTCCCTGCAGAAATGGACCCTCTTCCCTCTCCCTCATTTCTATCCCACACAACACAAAGCATTTTTTGCTCAAACTTCCAGGAGTGCCAAAGTCAGGCAGTGCCAAGGCTGTGCAATCCTGACCCCACCTTAGAAGGATGACCAACAGCACTGCAGTGCTCCACCTGGCTCTGGGACAGAAAATTGGTATAGAGGGTGAAGAAATATCCTGACCTGAGCCTCAGGTACTCCCTCCAGGTCAGGTCCAGCCAATTCTGGTTGCACTTTTGTCAGAGGAATGACACTCTGGGCAGCTTGTTCTGGAACTTCCTTGCCAACACACAGGAAAGCAAACAAACAAACAGAGGCCCTTTTCTTTTTTTTTCCTGTATCTTAAGTGATTATTTCTAGGGCTCCTTTTGCTGCAAACTCACTCTACAGTCATTACATATCTCTACATTTTTACTATGAGATTGTTTATATGTCTTCTTGTGGATACATAAAGGAGGGAATTTTATTTTCTAAAGGATACCTGAATGGCTCCAACAACCTGTTCAATCTTTCTGCTTAGCCATCTGGCAGAGGGAGCTGCAGGGCCCCAGCCCTGGACTGCATGCTCATGCTCTGCCAGATACGATGCCTGCTCCCCTCACAGTTGGAAACACCCTGCCACATCCCAGGGCCAACTTCAGCTTCATATTTATACTCTCATATACAGCTCATTCATGTGATAAGACTGAGATAAACATTCACCAAGCAGGATGTGCTAGAAAGCAATTGTAGATCAGATGGAATATGCTACAGAGAGCAGAGGAGCCACGATGCCCATCACTGGGAAGGCCTCATTGATTTGAAACTTGTGTCTTTAAAACACATCTTTACTGGCTTTTCTTGCCAGGCTTTTCTTCTCCTGGCTCAGCTATTCTTGCCACTCGGAAAAGACTCCAGAATGTATACAGGAACACAAAAGTAAGCTGAAGTTCGACCAAATTAATTTCTATATTGCAGTCATTCCAAGAAACAGCATAGCTAATATTATGCCTGAGGGTAAAACAGATTTGGACTGCTCTCATATTCTAATGAAAAGTGTATTCCACTGAGTATTAACACTAAACAATGTTATCTAGAGATATGGTAATAATAGTTTGTAGCTTACTGGAAGATTAAGATTTGACAATTCCCCCAGCAGCCCAGCCTTCGATGTAAATTCCTCTTAAGCTTTGACACCAGCACTAGAGAGCTGATAATTTATTTATTTTAAAAATGTCAGCAGGGTATGACCACTGAGCTGAAACATCTCATTTTCAAGAACATCTTCAGGGATGATGGCAAATTACAGCCACTCGCGGCAATGCACTTGGCATTAAAGAATTCAGTGTGTGATCAAATACGACCAGAAGAGGACTTGGGAGGGGTTTCTCCTTTATTTTTTCATAAACAGAACAATAAATTTGCTTAAAAGCAAAGTGATAGAATGTAATATTCTGCATGATGATGTTCTAGTTCGGTGGCTTCTGAATAACAGATAATTTCATTTGGGTTTCAGATCAGAGAACTGTCATCTCCACGGCTCGGGCTGTGTTAGTTATCAAACAGGCCCTGGTATTGCACTAGGCAAAGAAATAAGAAACAACTAAACAGCAAAGTAGTTTTATGCAACTGGGTTGGGTTTTTGGTTTACTTTTCCCTCCCAGGGAAACTATCCTGCAATTTCCTGATGCTACTTCATGTAAGACAGTGCTGTGGTGTTTATGTTTTCTCACTTAGATAAAGTACTTTTTCAAAGAACATTTTGTCATTCTTTCTTCTTTGAGATGTGGCCAGCAGGTCGAGGGAGGTGATTCTCCGCCTCTACTCTGCTCTGGTGAGACCCCACCTGGAGTACTGTGCCCAGTTCTGGAGCCCCCATTACAAGAACGATGTGGACATGCTGGAGTGTGTCCAGAGAAGGGCCACAGGCATGATCAGAGGGCTGAAGTGCCTCTCCTATGAGGACAGACTGAAAGAGTTGGGGCTACTCAGTCAGGAGAAGAGGAGGCTCTGAGGTGACCTTATTGTGGCCTTCCAATGTCTGAAGGGGGCCTACAAAAAAGCTGGGGAGGGACTTTTCAGGCGATGAGGGAGTGGCAGGACTGGGGGGAATGGAGTGAAGCTGGAGGTGGGGAGATTCAGAGTGGCCGTGAGGAGGAAGTTGTTGAGCATGAGAGTGGTGAGAGGCTGGAATGGGTTGCCCAGGGAGGTGGTTGAGGCCTCATCCCTGGAGGTGTTTAAGGCCAGGCTGGATGAGGCTCTGGCCAGGCTGATCTAGAGTAGGGTGTCCCTGCCCATGGCAGGGGGGTTGGAACTGGATGATCCTCGTGGTCCCTTCCAACCCTGACTGATTCTATGATTCTATGAGATATTTTTTCCCCCTCCACATTAGAAAAATCTCTGACTTTCCACTGTGTTATGACAATGATCCTGTGGTCAAAACATAGCAATAACCCATGGGAAGTTTGATTTGCTGAAATGAAAACACTGATGCTTTAATAAAAAGAAAATAAAAGCGGGCAGGAGACGCCAGGGCCCACAAACTGGCGCCTTGGGCTCTGCCTGTGGCACCAGGATGACCTGACAAGACAGACTTAGTAAAGCTGTGCTTCTACCAAGTGACACCACCAGCGATTCTGCAGAAGCTCCAGAGCGCTCCAGTGTCACTCCTTCAGTGGGAAGCTATTTTTCATTTGGAAGCCAACAAGGGCTGCATTGAAGGAATGGCAGGTGCTGGCTGCAGCCTCATCCCAGCTCCGCACCGCTTGCCCGCCTCCGCTGCAGCACAGCCTGCTTCCCGCCTCTGTTCATTCACCATGCACTGCTAGATGTCCAGACAGCACAATACCCTAGGACTGAAGTCATCCCAACCCTCAGCTGTGTCATGAATGACTCAAATGCTGGAAGAAAAATCAAGGAAAGGATCCAATCCATCTCACTAGTGGGATACTCTCTGCTGCTTTAGTCGGGGGAACCCTTGTCCAGTTTTCCCAGGCTTCCTTTCAGCAGGGGAGTTATTTAGTAGGAAAAGCTGCATCTTTACCATCTCTGCTCCCAGCCCCAAAACAGGGATGATGATTAAGAGAAAAAAGGTCTTAAGAACGTGTTTATAATCTCTCCAGTGTCTTGTCCCTGCCACAGGTCTTTATACATTGAAAGCAACAATAAGACAGCCTTGAGATCTTGAGATTACTTTTACATTCATCAAGGATGTATGTCCATTATTTTCCCCCTCATCCTGAGCTACACTGGATGCACCTCAGCCATTGCTAACCTTTGGCCTGCAGCCTATGGAGTGCTGGTTCAGCATGAGCTCCTGCTGTTTTCCCTGTCAGGAAGTTTGAGATGATTACCTTCAATAATCCTTGCAGACAGTATGGGTTAAAAGCCTGGTTCATTACTATTTTGTGGTTTGTGCCCACCCCACAGCTGTGTGTGCTTTGTGATCTATGCCCATTTCTCACTTTTTGTCACGTCCAAGCACAGAGCACCAATGGCTGAGAAAACACTGTCAGGGCTTCTGCCTTCATTTCAAAGCAAAGGACTGACTGGGACAGTGTGGATGCACCTGGGAGCACAGCAACATCACAGAGAGGGCTGATCCTTCCAGCAGGCACCCGCAGCAGTTGCTTGTTCTCCAGCTACTGCCTGCAGTCTTCCAGCCTGCAGCTTGCAAGCCCAGCAGAGAAATCTATGCACTCCGCAGAGCTGCGACACACCATCGGCTGCTGCAGCTGAGTGCCACATCCTCCAGCAGCCCAGTGGGATGGGCTTTAAGGCTGAGTCCTGAGCATGCAGATGAAGGAAAGAATTTCAGGACAGACACGTCAAAATTGGATCAAGAATCTCTGCCTTAAACAGGGTAGAAGGCGAAAAGATAGATTCTCACTCCAGACTAGACTAGAGGGAGAGCCTTAAGAAAAGCAATAAACCTGACAAAGATTAGGAAGAGGACTGATATGCAAAAACAAAGGAACAGAGCTAATCTTAGTCTTGCCAAAGGAAAATTGAAATTGATCTCACAAAGCTCGAGGCAAAAGTTCTTCAGCAGAATAAAGCGTAAGGAAAATAGAAGTGAGGCACTATGGATCCAGACTTTGCCTCAGTTTCCCACAAAAGTGATGAGCTGAGTCACGTGAGAAAAAGACAGATGATGGGAACAAGAGCTGGAAAATCCTGGTGGAAACAAAACTCAAGGAGTTCGATGCATTTGGTTCAGAGAAACTGGATGATCTCATCCCTGCGTTCTGAAAAAGAACTGGCACCAAAAAATGGCAACGGGCGCTTCAAAAGGAAAACAAAGTGCTCAGATCAAGTCTAGACTCATTCCTCTGTCTCAGTGGTACTCAGGGTTTAAAGCAGATTCTGAAGAAAATCACAATTAAAGACACGAATGTGAAGGGAAAATGTGATAAAACACATCAGCAGTGATTTTAAGGTAGCTTCTGCCAGATTGCCTTTGATAAGACATTAAATTTATCTATCAAGAAAAATGTTCCAGCCAAACTCTCTGGATTTTAGTAGGATATTTTGCTACAGGTCATATGGAAATCCTTTCTTTAAGCTGGAAAAGATGGGTTTAGTTGGGAAAGTGAAAGGTGAGTAAGAAGCTGGCTTAGAGATAGGAGTGTGAAAGGAAAAGGAGGCAATGAGTAATCCTGCAAGAAGTTTGTGGCTGGAGGGAGGTTACTAGGCAAGACTCCAAAGTCTTAATATTTTGATAATGATCTTGTCAAAACCATTAGAACTGTGCTGATAAATTATCTGGTGACCTAATGTTAAGGAACATCATGAATACAGAGGAAGACCTGAATACCATACTGAAAAAAAAAAGAGAAGTAAATGGCCCTCAGGACTGGAGCAAAGAAAAGGGATGAAATCCTGTGGCACCTAAAATGAGCTCATGCACTTGGGAACAAAAGGTCTTCATGCAGACACAGACCTAGCTTCAAACTAAGGAATTTGCCCAGTCATGCCAACCTTACACAAGAGTTATCTAATTGTTACTGATTGGAGTGGGAAAGAGTCTCCAAAACACGCTCAAATTATGGAACATGAAGCAGATAGGCATCAAATATCAGGCCTTTCCTTGGGCAAAATTGACGTTGCATGGGCAAAGCAAGAAGAGTTAACCTCTGCCAAGGTCAATGAATGCCCTCTCAGCAGCACCTTCATCAAATCCTGCTGTGAAGCAGAGCCTCAAAAACACAGCAGCAGTCTGACCTCTGGAGCGCCCTGTGCTGGCAAGTACCCACTTACTGTCCACTGACTACCCAAACTAAGCCAGGGCACCAGGCAGCATGGGGTCACAGAAGACTTGAGGGTGTCCAGACCGCAAAGACTGTCTTACCACAAGTTTCTTGACAGTCATTCCCAGGAACAGGAGGTTTGGAGCAGGTTCAGTAACAACAGATGGTCAACCTCAGGGGACAGATTTTGGAGCAGAGCACTCCCAAATCCCTCAGTAAGAAATAGCAGTAGCTATTGTTTTCCCCTAATGTGGACATGGCAGCCTTCACTGCTTGGCACTTCTTTGTCAGTTTTCATGTGCCATGGGCACAGATGACTTTTTTGCAGAGCAGTTTCTCTGGAGGCCCTGCAAAGCCTCAAGGAGAAGCACTAGCCAAAACACAAGCAGAAGCAGGCACTGAGTTTGTTCCATTGCCATATTGCTCTGCCACCACAGAGGCAAGCAATTGAATCGAGATCCAAGCGTGTGTGTTTGCAAAATAAATGCATTTCCCAAAGCTACAGATACTTTGCATTAATTGAATGGAGCCATTTTGGGTTAACTTGGCTATAGATTCAGCACAGAGCCAGAATTTGGGTTCTCACACCCTGCATTTAGCCTGCTTGATAGCTACTGAATAGCATTTTCCAATCATTTTCAATAATCTCTAAAAACAAAATAATTTGTAATTATTAAATCTGATTCTGTAAGCAATTGATAAATATCTCTGAAAGATTTAAGAGGCTAATGTTCTAAATATCTAGTTCTAGCAAGTTCAAGAGGACCAGTTCTGTGTGTGAATAAGCTGTCGAGGCATTTACTTAGAATCATAGAGTCGTAGAAAATAACCTACCCAAACTCTCTCAGGTCAGTAAAATAAATGCAGTGGCTATTTTTCAGCTCTGAAGGAAAAAGTGGCCTAGCTTGATCCAATTTCCACATGGCAAGACCTCAAAATTACAGTCAAATATGACTTTGCAGGTATGATCGCTGCACTACCAGGTCTTGGCTATAACAAATGCACAGAAAGAGTTGGTCCGAAGAGCAGGTATCCCGATGACAAGGTATCAGCAAGCAGCTTGGTAAAGACCCCAAACACATCTATAATACATGGGCTGAAATCATGGTTCGAATTTATTGTTCAATTACAGCTTCAGGCTCTTGGAGTTCATTGCTGCCAAGAAATATAGATGACATTAAATTAAGGACTGTTTTGTTAAATATTTTAATACATTTGAGTACTTGTAACATTTTATTTAAGCATATTATTCAGAGAACAGAAAACATTGCTCTTTCCTAATTAAAGTTGTGAGTCAGCAAGACCAATAAAATGCTTACTCCACTGTTGGGGGAGAACTCTGAAGAGGCAGAGAAATCCTATTAGAAAGTCCCCTGTTATCCTGGCAAGGCCTGCCTGAGCGACATCTCAATGTATTTTTGCTGAGTTAAGCCTTACAAGGCCCATCCACTTATGGCACAAGATTTCATTTCACCATTAATTTATTTGATTTGTCAAGAGATTAATAGGCGTGTGAGGTGCTGGTTAAAATTGCAGAGCGCATCGCAAGGCTCTGTCAGCTGGAGGAAGGCTATTCTTAGCAGGAGCACAGATGATATTTGTGGAGTGGAGGCTACAAGAGCTGAGGTGAGACTGGCCACCCTTTGTGAGAAGGGTCAGGCAGCCTTCCTGCTGCTTTAGGTCAATGAACCCTGTAGCAAAACTCATAAAATTAGTAACAACCAGGTAAGAGATGATCTGTTAATATCCAGTCAGTATTCTAGCAGGGGTTGAGGTCTTCTACTTCTTGTGCCAGAGGCATGCATTCTACTGCACACCTGCAGGACACACGTACTGTCTGGATAGGTACCAAGAGTAGCAGGCCGACAGTTGTAAGGTTGGATACACATCTCAAGAGCCCAGCAGCTGGAGCTTTGGCTAGCCACATGTAAGCTCTAGCAGGCACTGAGGAGCCACTGTCCAGAGCTCTGAAATCCACTTTCTTGTCCCTTTGACTGTCTCTGGAAACTGATGCAGATAATGAATGTGTCTCCCTCCTGTGTGGTTTTAGGATTTCAAGAGGCTGTGTAGCTAGATGTGAAAGGTGGGAAGTGCCCTTCATCCTGTAGGTTAAATGGATCTCAGCAGAGCTGATGCACATGAGTACAAAACTGGAGGTAGGTAGGTTCAGTCTGGATGTGAGGAGGAAGTTCTTCACCATGAGAATGGTGAGAGCCTGGAATGGGTTGCCCAGGGAGGTGGTTGAGGCCTCATCCCTGGAGGTGTTTAAGGCCAGGCTGGATGAGGCTCTGACCAGCCTGATCTAGAGTAGGGTGTCCCTGCCCATGGCAGGGGGGCTTGGAACTAGATGATTGTTGTGGTCCCTTCCAACCCTGACTGATTCTATGATTCTATGACAAAGAGTTTCACCTTTATTCTGGCTCTTTTAATCACTGAGTGGATCAATCATTAAAGCAGCTCAGATGGGACTTGTGGATGTTTATGATTTGCAAGTGTACAACTTTCTCCGTTGCATTCAAGGACCACTAAAGAGGCTGTCTCTGACCTATGCTCCCTTAAGCAGGATTCCAGTGTTGAAAGCAGGATCTCCTCTCAGCTGCAAATTTTGTGTAAAACTTGTAAAGAGCAATGTGACTGCTGCTGGTAATGAAGTAGATACAATTATTGCTTGCAAGAAAATTGCATTAGTTCCAGAATGTATCCTGCAGGGAAGACCCTCACACTGCTACAGGACCAGATTCCCACATTGTTCAAACACCTACAGTTAGAGGAATAAATTCTGCTAACTTCTGATAGGTTTGGCAGACAAACATTTTCAACAGCCTTCCCCAAAACAAGGCTCTGGCCCCTTGTGACTGAGGGGTAAATCCACACTGGAGTATGGCCATGGCAAAGCTCTGGCACCTGACTTCTACTCCACAGCCTCCCTTGATACTCCTTATTGCTTATCACCCTAAGTGATACTCACCCTAAGTTAGTCAGCTGGATACACTTCAAAGCAGGAGGTGATGGCCAGAACTCCTCCAGGCAATGATCATATCTGAAACCAGATTATTCCTTTCTGGAAGGTTCTGCCATCACTATACACCAGATGTCACTGGGCAACACAGCTGCCTGATCCTCTAAGCCCTGCCCAGCTGGATGCTGAAGCTCAGGAGAAGGTTCCCACCTCCGGGCCATGCCTAGGCAGCGAAGCCCTGAGCCAGCTCTAACTCCCAGAGTGCAGTAGCACCTCTGCTGTTCTCATAGCCTTGTTCTAGGTACCTCCCTCAGAAGCAGCTGGGGCTTAGTGAGGACCCAACATGACCACACACTTCCTGGCCTGTAAGCAGGACAGATTTATCTCTTCTGCATCCTACTCCTGGTCCCAGCTACCCATTGAAGGCACCTAAAATGGCTTTTTGGATAGCAACGTAATGTGTCACTGAGGCTTTTATATCTATCAGTGTTCTGTCTGCCTTGTAAGAGCTGAACTCAGCTCCTCTTCTTGCTTTTATGGAGTATTTGAACCAGAGCTATGCTCTTTAGCTGCAGGTACAGGCTCCTCTTAATGCAATGTCTGGTTTGTGTTCAAGATAATCAACTTCTGTGGGCAAGCATGTATCTCTTCCTTGGGATGCAGCTAATGCTTTCTTGACTGTGAGAGTCACACACAGAGATGCTGATACTCTCCACTGTAGCCATCCTTCCAGGAGACTTTCCAGAGTCCAGCAGTGTTGTTACCATGCAGAAGTCTGCTTTATCTTCAAGCATTTTATTATATCCTTCTAGAAGCTGTGGCTGAAATTAAAACCGGCAGAAGAGTCTGGGAGGATTAGAAAAGCACAATTCACTGACAGCCACTTGAAGCAAACCTCTCTGAAGTGGGCAGAGTCACTGCTCTGGCTGAACATATGTTTGCCTTGCCCCTGTAGGAGTGGATGGAGCACGCTCCCCACCAACGCACTGTCTCGCCGTTCTAAAGAGGGATTTTCTGAACACCAGCAGCTTGTCCAAATGCTAATCCTGAAATTATTGAAGCAATTCTTTAAAGGCTATTATTTTTTTTCCAATATGTGTTAATGTTTTCCTTTTCATTTATCCACAAATCCTACAAGAGATTTGCCTGTTTAGGGCAAGGAGTCTGTACCTTTGAATCTAGGAAAAATGCTATTAATGAAATAATATACATTAAGGTGGTGTGGGGGTTGGCTGAGTTTTGTTTGTTTGTTTGTTATATAGTACATAAAACGGGACATTTACAGCAGCCACGACTTACAAACATCGTATGTTTTCCCTTTTTGCAAAGGGAGTGGCAGAGCAGGTTGCCAGAAGAGAAACATTGCCTGTTCTCTTTTCATTTCTCTCTCCTGCACACTCATTTGTAGTGAATGTCAAGAAAACTACAGCACCTTATTTAAGAAGTTGCCCCAAACTCTGACAATGCTGGCTGAAAACAGGAAAGAAGAGCTTCTTATTTGCTGAGAGCTGACCATGAGCCTCTTTAGTGTGACTGCAAATATCCCAGGTAACACATATCCCCAAAGCCATTTGTGCTGAGACATAGATCTCCTCCTCCTGGTACCAGAGCTGGATTTCTGCACATTGACAGTGTCAGTGCTACCAGCCAGCACACTTAACTCTTTCCCCAGTAGGCATCTCCATTAGTATAATGGTATTTTTCTGTTTGAAGAAGATCACCTTTATCTCAAAGTTAGCCTCTCCGTGAATAGGTTCAGAGGACTGGAAATCTGACATTTGCCTGGAATGAAGGACCACAAGCAGAAAAGCCAAGAGTGAATGCCGTGGACTAGGCAGGCAGATCAAAATGTCAAGATCTTCTCTGTAAGCATGACAGAACTATAGCTTTGATGTCATAGCTCCCATTTTGTCTTCCCTTTGCACTGTGCCTTGCTTCCCCCTACCTCACCATTTCCATCTTCAAACATCAACATAGCATGGGAATGAGGTAGTCTTGAATTGTCCTCCCATTTCTATCAGGGGAATACCAACACTTTCTCCATAATATTTTGTATTAAGAATTTAGTGTAAGACAAACTTATTTATATGGTAGGCATCAGATTTGAGCTTTTGGGGATCAGCATTAGCAGAATGTATCAAAATAAGGCAGGGAATATCTTGGGACTCCTACACTGCTTTTCCCATACCTCTGGGCAAGGTGTAGATCTGAGACACTGTGACTTGCAAGCAGAACTCTGCAGTTTTCAGAGTTTTAGTTTCACATGCACAGTAATGATTCCCTTAATCCTGAAGGTTTTCCCATAGTCATGCAACTGCTGATGATTATTTGGGAATTATAGCAGCAGTAGGAATTTTGTGGGGCGGAAATGTCATTCAGGCAGGTGAGTTTGCTTTCTGCTTGAGGTATATATCTGTTGGTGCTGTGGTGTTTCTATAGAACCTGCCAAGACGCTGCTCTACCCCCCTACTCCTCAAAAATGAGTAGTCTGTTCTGTAAATGTGAATGTGTGAAGTGCAAAGTGACCCATAATAATTCACAATTTTCTGGGAATAAGCAGCCCAAGACTGCATAATCAGAATGGCAAATGCCTTAAGCACAGCAGTTTTGCTCGTAGACACCTGAGGTTAAATACTTTGCTCCGACCTCATCCAGACAACCCAGCCACGACCGTGAAACCACCATTGCAAATGACGATGATATTGTGTGAGCCCAAGGACATAGCTGAGTTTTACACACATTGTTCCTGGAAATGGGTCAAAGACATTCCTGTCCTTTATTGATCTTGTCATTATCCCAACATGAAAGTGGGAAATAACCAATACAGTTAATTCCTCAGAAGAAAGTGTTGAAATGAGGAGCTTTCACACTCCTTAACTGAGAGGGTCAAAAGCCTCTGCAGATGTTCCTTTGAATTTACTGATTCTTTCCTTTGAGCTTTCTGCTTGTGGGAGTGTTTCCTGGGAAAAATGGCCTCCAAAAGAAAAGTAACCACATTGTTGCAGCAGCTGAAACCTTGGAACCATCCACAGATGTTCTGCCAGGCTGAGGGAGCAGCCAGGCAATCGGCATTTTCAAATTGCTGCTATCTACCTTAAATCATCCAGCCTCCAGAACAGCCTCATGTACTCGGAGCCTCCAGTTTTTGGCCTGAGGTGAAGGTTTCTTGAGCCTCTTGGAGTAACTCCAAATCTCAATCGAGATGATGGTGCCAAGGCCTTAAGTGCTGCAGCCTTGCCTCTGTTGTTGCGCAGAGCTGAGGAAGAAAAGCAATCTGGGCCCTGCCAAGAAGACCACAAATGACTTTGCTGAGCCCATTGTTGGTTTGTTTCCCTCAAAACAGGGGTTCTCTTCTATTCCTGACCATGTTTTGTACCAGAATGTGATCCTGATTTGTTCCCAAACCTGAAAGGAGACCCGAGGGGGAGAGGGGGGGCTCTGAAACAGTGGGGGCTAGAGGCTTGTCAAAGTGAAAGGGAAATCTCATGCTTACTTTCCCAGCCTCATTGAGGCTGGCAGCTGCCTCCGGCAGCAGGTGGATCACAACCCTCCCAGGAGCAGACCTCGCATCCAGGGTGTTTTGGGTGAGGTCAGTCCCAGAATTCTGACTTATTAGTGAGCCAAATGACAGCAGCGGGAAAGGCTGCCTTCAGCTGCACATAGCCCTTTCTTCATCACGCTTTGTGCCTCTCCTTGTGATGTGCCAGTGGCACAGGCTCTGCCGGGGTGGAGGCAGACAAGGAAAAGGAAAGCATTAGGGACAGTAAATAAGTTCACATTAAAAGTTTATGCCATGAGCCAAAAACCTCAGAGATGGAACATTATCAATCTTTGACAGTTATTATGCAGAAGCAAACTGCTGAGTGCATAAATATTTTACAGACCTTAAACTATTGAACAGTTATTGGAGCTGAGATTTAATCGCCATGACTTGACAAAATAACAAGAGGGGGACCATAGTGAGAAAACAGACTTCAAAGCAGCACAGTGAAACCTTGCAGCCTATCCAGGGAGCCTCCCATGCTGGTAATTGCTGTAATTCACTGACTTTAATGAAGCTGCTTTTTCTACACACTCAAAGTCAGTCTGAAAAGAATAAGAGTGCAAATCTTTTTCTTAAGCTTTGAAAGATTTGTGGCATTTGAACCTAGCCACCTGTGATGCTGAGGGTGTCTTCTGTGTGGCAGAGATTCCAAGTACCCTTTGACTGTGAGAGATTTTTTGTTTCTTCATAAAACCAGAGGGATGGACTTGATATGTGAAGGTCCCAAGACAGGCTCTAAAGTCCTCCCTGCAAACACATAGGAAAACTCCCAGTGTTTTCCTGAAGGAATGATGTACTGAGCTCAGTTTTGAGCTCCCCAGCGTAAGAGGGACAGGTGTCTGCTGGAGAAGGTCCACCAGAGGGCTGCAAGGATGATTAAGGGACTGGAGCACTGTCTAATGAGGAGAGGCTGAGGGACCTGGGGCTGTTTAGTCTGGAGAAGACTGAGAGGGGATTTAATCAATATCTATAAATATCTGAGGGCTGAGGGGTTGGAGGGGGGGAGGGAACGACACACATGACAGGCTCTGCTCACTTGCTCCCTGTGACAGGACAAGGAGCAATGGATGTAAGCTGCAGCACAGGAGGTTTCACCTCAACACAAGGGAGAACTTCATTAAGAGTCACAGAGCACTGGCACAGGCTTCCCAGAGAGGTTGTGGAGTCTTTTTCTCTGGAGACTTTCAAGGCCCATCTGGATGCGTTCCTGTGTGACCTGAGCTACATTGTATGGTCCTGCTCAGGCAGAGGGATTGGACTAGATGATCTCTTTGGGTCCCTTCCAACCCCTGACATGCTGTGGTCCTGTGATACTATGATGTGACTGCACTCCTTTCCATCACCAAGTGCCTTCATTTGGCTGTGTATATTTGTATATTTTAAGCAAAGTTGGGAAACATCCCAGCATGGTTTTCCACCTGCTATGACTGAGCTTCTCCCAGCTGCAGAAAGCAAGACTGAACAGCCTAAACTGAAAACTGGGCTTTGCAAACCCTTTCCTTTCTGGCTATTCCTCACATGCTGTGGAAGGGGCTCCACTGGTGGACTCCAGACAATTGCAACTTGCTGCCTGTCTCAGGAGCAGCTGCTAAAACACTTCCACCTCCCACACTGGCTGCCTTCAGCCTCAAATGGAAATACAATGTTGTTTTTCCAGCGGGCAGGAACGGCTTTTCCCTGGAAGGGGAAGAGCAAGCCCTGCCAGTCCCTCTCCTGCCATCAAGAGCCTCTGACTCTTCTCTGCTGTGACTGAAGCACCCACATGCTCACAGCACAGAAGGAACCTGTGGCTCACAGAATGGCCTGCCCTTCAGCACAGCCTGGCAAAGATTTCTTCTTTTTATTGTAATCTTTGGGTTTATTTTTTCCCCCCTCCGTGTGTGTCTGCTTTTCTGGAGTCACTCTATAAATGAGTTGACAAGCTCTGATCCTGAGATGGGAAGGCAAACTCCACTGTTAATCTGTTAGAAGAAGGTTTCACTCAGGTTAAAGGGAGTCTAGACTCTAGCTCCTGTTTTCACAGAGTGTTTTCACAGGTTCTGTAATGCAGCACAGTGGAGGAGATTTTGCACTAATAGTTAAAAAGCCTTTTGTGAGAAGTGTCCCTTTCTGTTACTTTTAAGACTTATCAGCCCTGGTCATGCTAGGAGAGGTGCCCAAGGAGTGCTTTTACTAGCACTGATTGGAGGAGCAGTGGATTAGACTGTGTCTGTATAATAGCAGCGTAGCTTAGATCCCATTAAATTAAATTAGGCTCTCCATTAAATTAAATTAGACTCCTCTTTACTTCTTAGGCTCATCTGACATAAAGAAAATGAATTGCTGTGATTTACATGCTGCCTTGGCTCGTACCATCTCTCAGCCTCATGACATATAGGACATATACACAATTTAAATCCATGTAAAAGCAAGTAAATGAAGGTGGATTGAAGGAAATACAAAAAGGATGCAGCTTTCAGTAGGAATTTGCCCTACTAGTCTCAGTCTGGGCAAAGAAGGTAAGCCTCGGAGGGCACAGCAGGGTGAAGGCCTTTCTCTACCCCTTCCCTCTCCATGACATGATCCTCCCTCTCTCTAGCAGATCTAGTCCTGTTGGCACTTCTGGGCTTTCTCCTTCATCCTGCCTTACTTCTATCCCTATGACAAGCACAAAATAACATTTCATTTATTACAACTTTGGAACAACTTATAAAGTTTAGTTTATTCATTAGCACTTTTTGGTTCTTGTTTCCCTCCTGTTTATCTGTGAATCTGGGTAAAGCAAGAAAGAATGCTTCATTTTGACTTTCTCCCTACTAAATATCCCTCTCCAGTTCTTATACAACAGCACAGTATATTATTAAGAAGTATTTTCTGCATTGGAGCAACAGTTTCCAGAAGCAGCTGGTACAGAAACACTCTGTTAAACTTAGGCTGTGGTTTATTTTTAAAGTTACTGCTCTACAATGTAAATTCTGACTCTGGAAATTTCCTTGCAATGTTTAATCAACCCTTGGGAAACGCATTTGCAGCAGCTGTTCTTTTGAAGCTGGCACACCAGATCAAGCTCTGTGTTAGATAAAGTGTGTTTCTCATAGCTCCATTCAGATTAGTCAACATTTAAAGGCTGAGTTAGATATCTTCCAGCTTCAGCAATGCTAACAAGAGTCCACTCCGTCTGTGCCTTCAGCTGTATGTTTTCAGCCTTTCAGGGCTTTATAGCGCTGTAGAGGTTCAGTACTACATCATGAACTAATCGTGCATTTGCCTTGGCCATATTTTCTTGCTTGGGCTTTGCCCTATGTTTGTTGAGGCCTCGAGCAGTCTGGTCTAGTGGAAGGTGTCCCTGTCCATGGCAGGGGGCTTGGAATTAGATGATCTTTAAGGTCCCTTCCATCATAACCCATTCTGTAAATCTATGAACCTATGAGATTTCGCTTTGTTTGAGAGCCCTACTGTCTTAAGTTCCATGTCAATGATGCCAGAGAGAACTCAGTCTTCTTCAGAGCGAGTCCCTGTCTGTGTAGGGCTGGAAGAGGTGTTGCAGTTCTGCCCCAGGAAGATGAAGGTACTGATTGCATCACAGGACCCTTTCTATTAAATATCCTCTAAATCACTGGGTTTTTTTTCATAAGAAAATATGAAAGATGCACCCATATGCTCACACAAGTTAAACAATACTCTGCCTCCTTATGTTGTGCTATACTCTTTCATCGCTAAATAACTGACTGGGTTTACACAGCACAGCATGAAATTGATTTCCTTTTCCTGCAGCCTTAAATTCAGGTAAAAGTGGCATTCAGTAATAATGACTCCTTACTGTTTTATATATTGTTGTGTCAGTAGCAGAACAGCTCAGTGTGTCTTCATCAGCATGAGTGAACACGTTTGGTTCCAAATGCAGCAATATGTGTAGAAACAGTTTCACAACAAAACATCTCTCCTGAGAGGCACCTTGAGTGAATTGTCCAACAGTAGAAAGACTCAAGAGGTTTTAGGAGACTCCAGACTCCCAGCTGAGGGTCAGTTTCAAGACGGATATAAGTAGACCGTAGATGCCAGCGAATGTTGACCCTTGCTCTAGGCTTAATTTCTGTTTGGCTGGTGAGCTGTGAGGCCGATAGCTGCTGCCTTGCTCACGTATGGTCCTGCAGATAACTAACGGCCCCAGCCCCTGCGTGCACGAAGCAGAAACAGAGCCCCTCTGTGCTGCATCTATAGAGGAAGATAACAGGCATGGCTGGTGAGAGCATGTCAGAGGCAGCAAAAGAAGCCACGGGAGTGATAACATTTGTCACACAACAGCCAAAAGCTAAAGCCCTTCAGTGCATGGCAGGAGCTGGGAGGAGACCCCCAGCTGCTCTCCACAGCAGGGTATGATCCCCGTACTCTCCTCACAGCGGGGTATGATCCCCGTACTCTCCTCCTCCTTAGCCCTACACTCAGGTCAGCATGGGTTGTGCCACGTGGCACTCAGCTCACACAGCTTGGGATTAGTTAAAAGAGGAAAGCCCTTCTGATGCTTTTCAAGATCATGATGTTCTACCAACTTACAAAGGGTTGTCATCAGAGTTTGATTATTTGTAATTTCTAAAACATAAAGAATTGGTCTAAACCTCTACCAATTTCTTTTAAAACAACTAATGTCTGCTCTTGGTGTGAGAGAAAAGATTTAGTGAAAAATGCAAAGCAGAGACACAAAACACATTACAGCCTGGCTACAATGGTCAGTGAAGGGTTTGGGATTTGACCATACACGTTCTTAGAAGTGATGGTACAAGCGACTAGGCCAACGGGTCGATGAGAAGGGAGAGGAGAGCAGAGCAAAGGACGCCAAAAAATGAGCAACAGTGCCCAAGCAGACAGTTGCAAATGATCAGATCTACTCTAAGACCACAATTAGTGAAAAATGGGTTACCTCAGAATTGAAACATTAATTAGAGCAATGACATTTGGGAAATAGAGCCCCTCCATGATTATTAGGTGGTAAACATGAAACAGTTTGTTCCATGTCCCAAGAAATAATATACAATTCAATGAGTGGTGTTCTTTGGTTTACTCTTTGTGTACTGCCACACACACTTTCGGGCTAAGCAACTTACAAAATACCTAAGTCTTCCTAAAGGGTTTGTTTTGGGGTTTTTTTTGTCCCTAATGAGTCTTCAAAATGTAGTCCATGTTTATTTTCCATACAGTACTTTGATATCATGGCGTTATGCACAATTTAGGAAATAGAACAAGAGAACTGTAGCAAAACACACTAATGCTGTGCTGTTTAAGCTTGGCAAAAGTACTGTTGAATATATATGCTTTTCAAAACTCCTAGCTTGGGTGAAGTAAACCCAAGGCTGTAGCTCATGAAGACACTTCTATAAAGCTTCATTCTCACTACAGCATGTGTTTTAAATGGTCTATAGTACTCAGTAATCTACTTTCTGGTTTTCTTCCAGGCCTCTTCATTGCTGTCTCTACTTGCTGCAGAAATCAAGTATTTGTGTACGTGGGAGGCATGGTGCAGCACGGATTTATCACAGAAAAACAGAGCTCTCCTTACTGGAGCCACGCTGCTAATACCCCTGAAAGGCTACAGGGCTTGTTGAAGGGGGCTTAAATCATCCACTGGTATTTATTTCAGCTTGAAGTTATGCATGCAAAATAGCCATAAAAAGGATGGCTCAATGAATCTTTCCTGCCCTGAACTTGCACTGCCCTTCCTAGATGACCTGCTGTGGTGCAGACACGTGGCACACAACCTGTCCCATCCCTGCCCTCCCTTTTCCTGTTCTCCTGGGTAAAGGACCACAAAGAGAAGCTCTCAGCTGCTAGCTTGCTGCCTGTGTACTTCATGATGTGCAAACCTCCATCTGAGACTTGATTCAGACTCCCTGTGCCCACACATCATTCACAGTGCTCGGGTCCCTCCTGAAGCCCCTAGCCCCGCAGGCAGTGTCTTTGCTGCTGCTGAGCCTGGGGGGTTTGCCGTCCTTGCCTTGTGCCGCTGCCTGAAGCAGTTGTTACGTCTCAGCCCAGATGCTTCATTTCAGAGGGGACGACAGCGTGATTCCTGTATACATTTGCCTTCTCAGTTTGTCAAGCACTTAAGTGCCTTTCATCTTGAAGTATCCTAAATGATAATATGCACTTATATAGCTCAAGCTCCTCTAATGAATGAGGTTCTTCATAAACACTCAGTAATTAGGCCTGGGAACAACTCTTTGCAGTGGTGCAGAGGGATGAGCTGGGGCTGTACAGAGACAGGCAAGGTTAAGGCTATCAGCTTAGATGCGCAGCAGCCCAGCGGTCACAAGGTGCTAGGAGCTGGGTCTGCACCAAGGAACCCCTGAAGTACAGCAGGAAAGAGCAAAGAAACCACAGACTCTTCCCCAGAAGTTTCTTGCCGCATGAATGAGAAGAGTGAAAACTGGAGAATTCCTGCTTCCTCAGTGTCTTCCCACTCTCTCTGCCAACAGCTCTTGGTGACCCAATCCAGTCCCTTGCTCGAGCACTGGTGCTGCAGGTGGTGGGATGGGGACCCTGGCACTACTGCCGGGTCCCATGGGGCAAAGACACAAGACTCAGTCATCACAGCTTCCTGAGAAATTCTTGTCCATTTTGACCAGAGAGGAACAAGAGACTTCCAGGCAAGCAACCAGCTTCAGATGTACATTCTTGAAGGAAATGAAAACAGGAAATGTCAATACAGCCAAGTGAGCATTTCCCATCACAAAACATTGTAGCCAATGGGGAAAACAAGCTCTAAGCAGGTTTGCCTGCAGATCCTCCTGCTTTGGCTCTTTTTTTACCTTCCTCAGCACCGCTATCATCTGTCACTGCCAGCTCTGCTGTGGGAATTTCCTTTCTTTCTGATTTTTCTGTCGCACTTTCAGCACTGACAATCAGGAATTGTATGTATCACAATTGTAGCTTTCAGCTAAAGGAAAGGACCTCTTCTGCAAAGTCTTTCATTGTGTCTTCCATAGTATGCTTTTCAGAGATACAAGGAAAGCTACTTGCTTCAGTCAAGTGAATCGGCACAGCTCAGATGCACACAGCTGCTACTTTTCCTCTAGCAGCACCTTACACAACTTCCAGATACTAAGCTGCCTTTTGCATGTGATCTTCTTGTCTCCTTGCTGCTTCTCTTCCTTTTTACTAATCCACAGGATTCAGGTCTCGTGCTGAGATGCACAGAGGACTGACAGTGATGTTGTTGCCTTGCTCCTGTGATGACCATGAAGAAATAAACTTACCCGTTTCTCCTTTTTCAAAGCCCCAATGTTACCCAGCCCAACTGTACAGCAGGACTGTGTTCTGCCTTGCTGACACAGCAAGCTAAGAAACCATGGAGGCCCTGAGGGAAACCTGTCCCCACGATATTCCCAACTCTCCTGTGTCTTTGCTAGTGCTGTCAGGGTCCCTTTTTAGCGGCCTGGTCCTGACCACCCTCCTGCCCTGTGGGAATGGTCCACTCATGCAATTTAGGAGCTTCTCTCTACAGCTTTTTATTGTTTGCTCTTTTGTTCTCCTGCCAGCTCCCCTTTTCATCACTTTCCCTCTGTGCTGAAGGTTTTTCCTCCTCTTTCAGCCCTTCTCCCTGCCTTTTCTCAACTCAGCAAGCCCTGGGCCTGCCTCAGTTCCTGGCAGAAGGTTCACCATCCCTGTTCCACTGCCCCTGGCACACACTCACCAGCAAAGTTGCACTAATGCTTTTCTTTGCCTCCTTTTCTCTCCCCTCCCTCTCTCTTGAGGTGGAATCTGTCTTCCCTAATAGCAGATAGTGTTAGCAGAGAGAAACCAGACTCGAGGCAAAATTCCCATTAACTTCAGTGGGGGCAGGTTTTCACCTCAAGTGTTTCATGTTCTGGGTGCTGGACAACAACATGAAAGGACTCCACACTAGTAAAACTTGAGCTGCCACAGCCATTCCAGCCAAGCAAACACAGATGCAGTTCCTGGTGCCCC
This sequence comes from Tricholaema leucomelas, assembly GCA_013400475.1. Classification (NCBI taxonomy): domain Eukaryota; kingdom Metazoa; phylum Chordata; class Aves; order Piciformes; family Lybiidae; genus Tricholaema lacrymosa; species Tricholaema leucomelas. The sequence goes on from WAAF01014704.1 coordinate 801,726, forward strand.
CTCCAAGCCCCTCACCATGGCCACGCATGTTCTTTCCAAGACCTGTGAAGGTCATTAATCTGCCCTCTTAGCTGTTTATTGTCATTGTGTTGGCAGCTATTGCTGAGTGCTTAGTTGCCTCTGCAGAGCCTGAGCTGGGCTCCAATATTTACTGCTACTGGCGAGCATTACCTTGAACCTTCTTGACTTTCAAGTGTGCTCCACTTCAGACCAACCTTCCATATCTTGTTAGTGTTATTGCTACTGATGGGGCTTTATAAGATTCTTTGGTTGCCTGAGTCCTTTTGGATGGTGCAGTGCTGCTCCCCTGGCTTCCTGGGACACTCGTGTCCCCAGCACTTCTGTGTCAAATCAGTTCATCCCTTAGATCTTGCTATGTCTTTCTCATTCTCCTTTGTGCTTTCCAGGTTCCTTCTCCTGATTTCTCTTCGGTTCTATCTCTACTGATGCCCTGAGTACCAGGTAAGCCCCATGTGTCACTGCAGATCACACTGGTGGCTGTTGCCCAATAGTTGTTCTTCCACTTGGTCCTGTGGTGGCTTTATCCCGGGCTTCCTTTGTTGCTGTGAGCTCTGGCTGATCCCAGTGCCACTGTGCCTGTGGCTGCTGACAGCCTGTCAGCTCACCCTGGGGTCTTGATTTTCCTACTCTTCGGTCTCTTGCTTTGCTGCTGTTCAGTCCCTGGGAGGGTTGCTGCAAGAGCACAGCATTTCCAGGTAGACTTCTCTTCTTGTCTGTGCAGGTTTTGCTCCTGGCTCTTTACTGTCACTGCTGCCTTTCCCTTGTTTTGTAGGTACCCAGGGGAAGAGGTCTTGTGCTCAGATTCCCATGGCACTGAATAATTTGAATTTTGCTGCAGTGTATTACAACCTACTGTCTGAGGAAATGTACCTTGTGCTTTGTGATCTTAGTTCTTGCCTGAGTGCCCATCAACACAGCCCACTTTTTAGAAAAAGAAGTTACAATTTAATATGGCTATGTAATTCCTGTCTTTAACATTGAGAAAGTCAGCTCTGACTCTATTTTAGTGCTGGTATTTTCCTGGCCTGATCACTCGATGATCTCTCTGTTTGATGTACATCAGCCGAGCATCCCAATCTGGTTGGCAGAGGTACTCACTGAACTGCCTACATGACCATCTCCTGGTGACAGTCTGCTGGGACTCTGCTCTCACTATTGCCATGACCACAGATGGTCTTCTTATCAAGCAGCAGGAGTAGTTTCTTTGGCATTATCCCTTTAAAAGTGGCCATGAGCTGCCTTACAGTAGAACCCAGAATTCGTCAATGCTTTGGTAGATTCCCAGACATTCCCACTCAGTGTTGAGAGTAATAGAAAGAAAGGAAATAAAAAAAGCTGTGTTCAATTTCTTCTTTTCATGCCTATGGCCATGGCATTCAGGTTTTCCTACCACTTGCCCTCTACTCAAAGTATCTTTTACCTGGGAATCCAGCGCTGATGCATCCCAACTCTCTACCTGCTTTAGAGTTTGTTTGTAAATCCCAGAACCTGCAAACTGCACGTCTGAAGCGTGGGGGGCCAAAGCTGGGAGAACAAAGGGGATGACACACAAAGGTGTTGCACCTGCAGCAAACGCTGAGCCATTTGCACACAGATTGGCCTTTTCCTGCTTTCTCCAAAATATTCTGCTTTGCAGGCTGTTTTCCTGCCTCAGCTTCCAAGCAGGTTTATATATCCAGAGCCTAGCTTGAGACCTCCTACTAGCATGACCTTCCAGCTTGCAATTACTCATCTTAGTAAAACATTCCTTCAAGGTAATCTGTCTCTATTTCTCAAATAGGGAACCAAACAGCCCGGAAGTGAACTCTTGCCTTAGGAAGGGGGAAAATATATTTAAATAAAAATTATAAGAAAGAGGAAAAAAATATTTTATCTCTATAATGATTTAAGAACAGAGAAAACAAAGTTTTACACAGTCTGTGTAATGACAGATCGGGAAATACGAGATTTCTAATTCATTCCAAGCAAAGAGCAATTATCACAGTGTGATTGTTTTAATATGGACAAAGATAACAGCATTTAGAATCATAGACTCAGTCAGGGCTGGAAAGGACCACAAGGATCATCTAGTTCCAATCCCCCTGCCATGAGCAGGGACACCTCACACTAGGTCAGGCTGTCCAGAGCCTTATCCAGCCTGGCCTTAAGCACCTCCACCACCTCCCTGTGCAACTCATTCCAGGCTCTCACCACTCTCATGGTGAAGAACTTCCTCCTCATGTCCAGTCTGACATTCCTTGTTTAAAATGGGATAGGAAAGGAATTCTGGGATGTCATGCAAGTCAGGGTTTGTAAATTTAAAGCGTTTTATAGTGTAAAAGTTACTTTTATTAGGCTCTTCTGTTTGCTCCGTCTAAGCACTACAGCTGCTTGCAGGTCTTACTCCAAAAGTACTACATGTCTCCTCTCAGGACAGAATCTGGCTGATACCTTGTTCTCTCTCTCTTATGCAATGAGGAGAAACCGTAGCTCACTAGAAGCATATTTTGGTAAAGCAAATAAATAAAAGTGGAAGAAATTGTGGCCTCTAAGGGAGTTCTAAAGCTTCAGTGAAGGAGGAGGCTTAATCCTGCTATTTAATTTAATAATTTAATATTTTAAATTAATGTAGCAATTAAAAACTGTCAATAACATACAGAAATGAGCTTGAGACGGAAGGATTTGTATCAGCATATGAACCTGGGGCTTGAAAACTATGTGGCTGAGGTAATTCCATTTAATAAACCCAGTTTATGAACAGCATATGAACAAGTGCAAATCCTAAAGTCACATAAACAGTACATTTCATTCCTGGACCTTGAAATAACAACAAGGGCAGAGGCAAAGGGCTCCTCTCAACATATGTGCTGTAAATGTATGTGGAGGGCCTATGTGACACTGAAATAATGAGAGTGGGGATATGGAAAATGAGACTAAGTAATGCTTATGTTACCATTTCTTTTTTTTTACGGGGGTGAAAGGCTAAATGTGGTTAACAATAGGCTGATCTGGTCAAGAGTATGGGTTCCATCACCTTTTGAAAGCTCTCTGAACAACTAAAATTAGTTATATCTTTTCATAAGATCAAATTCTCGTTGTAATCTGAAGCCATTTTCCCCAGAAAACAAGTATTTACTCGTTAATGCGAGTAAGAACACACTTGCTGCACAGTGCAAACTGGAATAAAATATTTGCATGGACTGTTCCTTCAAATCTGTGGCACCCTTTGGTCCCATATGCCTTTCTGTCCCAGCCAGGAGGTCAGAGCTACCCACTACTGCAAAGGGATTCATTGTGACAGCTGTAGATTTCACCTATGACTGTATTAGCAAGAAGCCTGCCCTAGTCTCAATGTGACAATTGAAGTAGCTGGGCCCGATCAAATTTGCTAGTTTTGATACTCTTAAGAGACTTACAGGCAGGAGGCTACTCAGTATGCAACCATGGGAACATCGTCATGGCATAAATGTGACTATACAGACTAGAGTCGTCATGAGCTTGGAGTTGGAAGGAAGGAGCATAGAGGAAGACTACAACAGCAGACTGGATTGCTGGGGATGTGAACACAACCCTTCATGGGGGATTTGCCTCCAAACTCAGCCTAATTTACGCTTGTCTGAAGATGACTGAAGTGTGGTGATGATATCTTTGTGGCAAATACTTACTACCTTCACCTAGCTAATGACCCAAACCTTTTCAGAGAGCATGCCAATGATTTGCATGATTTGTACCACAAAGCATCTGTGTAAGTTTGCTTGACTGAGACTTGTCACAAGGAAATCTTTAGCTGAGAGTGCCTTCAGAATGAAAGAATGCCCACTTAGACTTGAAAGCTGTTTGTCAACGTTGAAAATAATAATTGGAAGCTCTTTTCCCTTCTCTGAATCATGTTTGGTTTTGCTGCATAAAATCTGTAAAGTGGCGCTGTCTTTCTGTCAGGTCAAACCACAGTTCAGACTGCAGCTCAGTGACGGATAAACCTCTCAGAAATCATGGTCCAGAAAGCAAATGAGAGATCATTCATAAGTGATGAATGAAAGTGTGTAACCAAATTGTGAAAGGTTTCGATCCCAGTAGAGGCACTCAACGGTTAGCCAAAGCTATTTTCAAGGTGTAAATCTGGCTCTGCAGACAACAAGGGGAAAGGCAGCCTCTGCAAGATAAATTAATCTAGTTTACATACACCCACCCCTAAGTAAGGCCAAAGAGAAAGTAGAAGAATTGAATGACTCTGGGAACTATTAAGGAAAGAGAAAAGCTTTCATGTATTGAGGACTGGTAGCACTCAAAAGCTGTTTCTCAGCTGATGGCCAAGCTCATTTGAAGATACATGGAAATTGCAACCAGCATAGCCCAGATGGCTTTCCTTTGGGTGTCTGGATAAGCCTGATGATTTATTAGGCCACAAAAGCTACAAGGCTGATGATACTGATTCTTTGGGATGGAGCTGATGCACTGCTTCTGGGATGGGGAAGAAAAGGCTGGGCCCCCACTGCAGCTGCCCAGTGGGCGGACAGAAGAATCTTCCCCTCATCATGCTCCTTCCAGCTCAACTTTATATGGCCATTAAGTCCAGCAAGGGAAAAGCTTATGTAGATAAGAAATATTGTCCTTGTTGTTTTCTCCAAAATGTCAGGCTGTTTCTTGTACTCATACACCCAGAAGAAAAATTTCCAAGGAGGGTGATGAGATTTTTTTTTACAGTTTGTCACTTGAGACCTATATTTTCATTCTTTGACTTTTGCCAGTCAAGACAAGGTTTCAGCACCAAGAAATATACCTTGGTCTCCATAACCACAAACAACATCACAACGAAGGATCCCTCTTCCAATTTCAGGTTCAGTCTCCTGATTTATCAGAGCAAATATATTCTAAGAATTCTGAAGTATTTGTTTTTGCTGCCTCAGAAGTGGTTTCTTATTTAGATTCACAGGTTCAGCACTTTCTACTTTTCAGACACTCTGCTAGGTGGATGCTTCTGCTATCTTGTTCCTTCAGGAATGGAAGCTGATGGCAGTAAGCACTTTATCTGTCTTTTTTTCCTTAAAAGGTACTGCTCCATAAAAGTCTGTCCTGCTTTTCCAGTGTAAGGGAGAATATACCTGTTTAATGCATGCCTTTAGAATGCTCACAAAATGCCAATGCCTTCTCTGGCCAGAAAAAAAAATACTGAATTCTTAACCTGCAAGGTTGCACATCACTGTAATTCCGTGGAGTCTTCTAAGTGTGCAATGTACACTTCTGGCTCAGTTTTTAAACATTTGAATTACATTTTATTCTATTTGCCCATTTTTCTCCTTGAGTCCTTGCCTCGACAGCTTCCATACTTTAATATTAAGATTTATTTCCTTCCTATTTCCTAATGTCCCCCAGAGACAGCGAAGCAGCTTGACTACAGTTAACACAAATGTTAAAATGGAGTCCAAACATTTAATTGAATTGGTCGCGTTAGTGACTTAATCTGGCTTAATCACCTAATTGCTGGGATTCTATTTCTGTGATACAAATTGTCAGTCAGTGTGGAAGATCGGTTACGTTGCTGGAGACTGGAAATAATCTCCTTCCAAATGACAGAAATAGTTGAACAATACAGGCAAAATGTGAGCTGAATGTACATCCAATGCAAACTTTGGCTTAAACAACTCAGGACACTGTGTCTGTTTGTCTTTAAATTGATTTCTATAGAATACTAAGTGTCTATTTGAGTTATACTTGAAGATTATGGCATTGTTAGTATAATGCTTTTGCATGCCTGCGCTCACAACCACATTCATGATTTTTTTTCTCCCCCTCAGTGTTGTCTTATATTACTTGGATGAAAGATACAGGAGCAAATGGCTCATTTTTGAACACATGCCATCAATATCACCATTCTCCACCATCTGCAGTGCAGAAACAAAGACAACCTTGAGGGCTGAGGCTTTCCAAAAGGAAATATGGTAAGATGAAAGTTTGGAACTGCGCTGGAAACTGCATCTCAGGTATTTGTCTTAGGGGTGGATTCTAGATACAATCTCATCAGCTTTTCTGTCTTTATTTAAATGAGCATGTACTTTAATGGTTAATATCACACTGCATGTGCTGGGTAACAGAATAGGTGCAACAGCATTGAGGAATGAGCACCACAATACAGGAGAGATGTGGAGGTGCTGGAGTGGGTCCAGAGAAGGGCAATGAAGCTGGGGAGGGGCCTGGAGAATAAATCTTATGAGGAGTGACTGAGGGAGCTGGGGATTGTTAGTTTGAAAAAGAGGAGGCTGAGGGGAGACCTCACTGCTGTCTACAACTACCTGAAGGGACATTGTGGTGAGGCTGCTGCTGGTCTCTCCTCACAGGTAATCAGAGACAGAACAGGGGAGAATGGCCTCAAGCTGAGACTGGGTAGGGTTAGATTGAACATTAGCAAAAAGTTTTTCACTGAGTGGTCAGGCACTGGAATGGGCTGCCCAGGGAGGTGGTGGAGTCACCAACCCTGGATGTGTTTAAGGGTCGTTTGGATGTGGTCCTTAGGGATATGGTTTAAAGTGAATCTTTCAGAGTAGGGGTATAGATTGGACTTGGTGATCCTGAGGGTCTTTTCCAACCTGGATATTTCTGTGATTCTGTGATTCTGTGAATCTATATATTATTATGTGCTATATACAGTAAATGCTTTTGTATCATGACCGGTTGATGAGTAGGTAGCAAACCTGGCACACTCAGGTAGTGCTCACTTAGCTCTGCAGTTCAGGTGGGGATGAAAAGAGAGCCAAAACGCATTCTTGAACCTGGAGGAGAAAGCTTTGAGGTGTGGCACAGAGCAAGAGAAGAGATTGTAGCTGTGCTTCATGAAACAGTGCTTCGCCTGCTCTTCTGGTAGTATTCACCTTCTAACACATCTTTGGATGTGACAAATCCAAGGATGTAAACTTAGCCAGGTTGTGCTCCAGTACTAGTGAGAGCAGAAAGCCTTCTGACAGCGCCGGGAGAGCTCTTGGAAACTTTGGGCGGGGACTTTGTGTGGGTAGCTGCTGCAGGGGAGGAGGTTTGTGGCTGCGGTGGAGGCCGAGGGCTGCAGCTGAGGAAGGACACCTGGCCTCAGGGGCTGGCACATTACACACTCCCGACAGGCCCCAGCGCAAAGTCAGTCTCCAAACATGAAACCTGATGATTTTAGCAGCTCCACTGCTTATGGGACCTTTCCTAGGTGACTGATACGAAATCAAAGGCTGGCCGTGGCCATAAGGGCCCCACGGTGGAGGCAGCCCAGCTCTGCACACCCCCAGGCTGCAGGGAATGGAGTCTAAAGGGAGGCCTCAGCTCCTGCTGTGAAGAGCAAAGGGGAAGGAAGAGCCCGACCCTGGCAGGGCTGTAAGAGACAACGCTCACACTCTGTGAAAGGAAAGTATAAGTGAAAAAGGCATCGTTCCCCACTACCAGAGCAGGTCTGGGGCTCGATTATAAACCGTGACAAGCTGTTCAGGAGCTCAGCTGGGCTCTACTCACAGGAGGAGCTGTGGCAGTGCTGCCTGGAGAAGTGCAACACACAACATTGTCAAGCTTCACCATCCAAATTAAACTCATTGCAGTGTGCAAACCTTCATGGAGCTTTTTAAGCTTTGATATACTTGGATTTTATGGTGATCTGGAAAGGGAGAGTCTGGAGCAATGTGCTGGGCAGTGGATACCTCATGAGCTTCTTTGCGTAGGCTCAGCCTGTTGCTAAGAACCTAAACAGTTACGACTTGGATACAGCCAAACAGGTATTGCATTCCTCTCACTTTCTGTAAAGCAAATTCATTGCCAGGCTGAGACTTTGTGTGCCAGGTTTCGGGCTGGAGTGCATTTAATGGCTGAGTTATAAACCTCTGGAAGAAGAGGTTTGTAACCTAAGTGCTGACACAGCCAGAGCTGTAGCAGTGAATGGTATTGCAATGATGTCTTATTTACCTCTAGCAAGGAGTATGTAAGGAGAGCTCAGTGATGTATTCCTGCTGCTGCACATCATTTAATCAGTGAAACTTTGATTGTATTTGGTAGGTTAGAGTGACAAAGTTCCTTGATCAAGGAAGAGTAGCACTGGTCTGTATATTCCTATGCATCACAAGATTTACATATCTGCACATGATGCCATATTTACTCAAAATCTATTAAACACTAATTTGCAGGAAATGACTATTGAGAAAGACCAGAAAACCATAGCACAGAGAAAGCAAAACTGCAGCAGCTTACTGCAAATGACCACAGCTGTTGCAAAAGGAACATATAGGTGACTGCTGGATGTAATTGAGTAGCCAAATTAGCTGGTGCTGCCTTTTCTTTTTTTCCCCCCCCCCAGGTATGAGTAATTCACAGCAGAAACCCCAGAAATACTCTGCTGTAGCATGACATCTGCTTAACTGAGCAGGAAAGCATTGCATTGAGCTAGCAAGTTAAAAACAGGAGGATGAGCGTTCATAGGAAATCTGAAGAAAGCAGTCTGGCCACTACGAGCAGTGACTGCCTGTCTCTGCCACTAGCTACACTGACAGCACATCTGTTGGGGATGTTCATGGTGTAGAATATGCTGTGCAAGAACCAGTGCCTATGCTTTAGCATTCCTGTACTGTGACGTCTCTGATGTCCATTGCTGGGTCTGGAAACCTGGGCTTGGCAAGCTGCATTAAAAAGCAAATTTTGTAATTCTGAGCAGTGGTTTTTCAGGCACCGCTGGCACTTCTGGATGAAACATGTTCTGCTTTCTGGAGTAGACAAATAAGTCTACCCATGCAATGTGTAATGTTTTCTTTTGTCCTTTATAAAACTTATATGACTGAAATAATATTTCAGGAGAAGATTTTGCTATCCTTGCTCCAATGTGCCTTGGCAGTCTCCACACAGCGCATAGTTTCTCCAAGTTCATTGGAATGCCTCTTGGATGGAAGATAGGGCTCATGGTGAATTTAGCTGGCCTGCTGCTGCTGCAGGAATTCAGAGGCACACTTTTACACGCTACACAGGAACAATTATACACATGCCCAATGACAACTGTGCAATGTCAACACATATCCAAGACAAACCACTCTATACATTAAAGAATGCATCTTTTTGGCACTTGCTGAAATAAGAACAGTCAAGGTTCTGTGGTCTGAGCTCTTTTAAAGTCTTTATATGATGAGAGTGAGCCAGTTTCTGAGCATTCTTGCAGCACTTCCCTGGATCAGTCAAGTCTCCTTCACTGCTCCCTTCGCCAACAATTCTCTACAGCTTGCTGAGCTTGAGCTCAGTCATTGCTGGTAAATCTTAACACTGTTCTGCTTAGGCAAAGGAATCAAACTGAAAAACTCAAAACTGGTTTTCTTTAATTTATTTATTGTTCCAGCTACAAAGCAAAGGCAGTCTTTGCTCTGTAATTTGATGTCCTCCTCCTTCTCTGCCAAGGCTGGTTTGGTATTTCCTTTACAAACCTCAATTATTGGCATTAGAAGCTTGGCCATTTCAACTCTACCAGACTAAAACTTGGCAAACAAATTGCCAGCTAGCATTTAAATTATTTTACTACATTATCTTACTGCATTCTTTTTTTTATGAGTAATCTATGGCCAGTCTTTATTCTTGCAATCTCTACTACACTTCTATGTCCCCTAAAGGTGAACCATTGGAACTGACAGGTTTGAAAATGCAACTGACTCCCCTCACATACATTTCACTGCAGAGCCCAGGCTCTGTACCAAAACCACAGCCCTGATGTCTGTCTGCAGGCAGCATTTTTTGCACTTCTCCATATCAGGCACAAGTCTCTAAGCAGAAGAGTCCGTACCAAAGTCACAAGGGCAGAGAAGAAAGAAAGTACATAATAAACTCTCCTGATGCAAGGGTGAATGGGCCATTGTCAAGGGTTAGAGCTAGGCCAGCCACTAGAAAAATGAAAGATATTCTCCATTCTTGGAAGGGGAAGAGAAAGAGGATGAGGAAGAGAGACAGATTTACGGATGAGGGAAAAAATCTTTAAAATACTTTGATAAAAAGAATAACAATAAAATTAAATATATACAAATACACACAAAATTGATATTGTCACCATCACCACTGATGTTGTGGGCAGGCACTGGGGAAGACTCAACAGCAGACAGAAACCAAATTTAGGAGCTGGATTCTGGAATGCAGAGACTGAGAGTGAAGACAGAATGGGCAGAGTTCTGTCCCCTTGGACACTGGCCATTGAAGAAGAGGCTTGACCCTTGTGATCCCTCAGCTTTATGCTGAATATGACATCCATGTCATATTCAACCCCTGTTGATCAGTTCAGGGTCACTTATCCTGTCTGCTCTTTCCTGCAGGTGCAACTCTTTACTCACTGCACCCCTAATGTGGCATGTAAGATCTAGCAGTGACCTTGGTCTCTGTAGCAGCAAGTACAAGAGGCTTTTTTTGCATAGCAGTCCTTGGAACTAACTATAAACATGGAGCATTATCACTGCTGGAAGGAGATAACACTCTGAAAATATGTTGTTAACTTCAGAAAGTGCAGTCAGTGAGGAGAGACTTAGAAAAGAGCTGAAGACTAAAATCACTGAACAGAATTAGTTGTGTTCAAACTCAGACCAGCACAACTATTCATCAGATTGAAATAATTTCTGTGTTTCTGTAGAACAAATTAAAGGGAAAAGGCAATTTGCCCTCTACTATATCAAGTAGTATTGAGACAACACCTCAAAGATGCAATCAATTACTTAATGTAAAGTATACCCAAGTCCACCTCAACAATGGTGTGAAACAGACTTGTCCACCAGCTGACATCCTGCTATGTGTGGGTTGACACTCACTCAACCTTCTCCTGAGTGAGTACATCAAAGTGGTATCCCAGCAGCTCAAAGAGGTCTCTTGATGTGCACAGACTCTCTGCCAGCCAGCCCCACTGCCATGGCCAAGTGCAGCACATTTGCCCAGAGCCATCTGGTAATTAAAACCTGATTGTAGGCAAGTGGTGGGGAAAAGCCAGTAAAAATAAAGTGCTTATTGATCCGAGACCCATGAGTAGAATAGAGTGGAACGTGTCAAAGAAGTAGTTGAAGATGACAATATTTAGCTCTGTTCCTCAGAAGGCCATGGAAAGGCAGGTGCAAATCCCACCCACCTCATCTCTGACTCTCATCACTTCATGGAAACTATGCAGCTGCTAGGAGCTGGCTGCACATTGGAGAGCAGTGAGAATAGGGGAAAGGCTTCCTGACTGTGACCTGGTCACAAGATTCCTGGGAAATGTAGCAGATCACCTGATTCCTGGCAAATTTTTCACACAGGTAATTGCAGTTTTAAAAGGAAGGCCTCTTTGGTAACTGCCATTTGAGGGGGAAGGAGATATTCAGAGGGCTCTGGTTTAGGTTCTGGACAGCAATTCCATTTTTGGCCTGCTAGTTCCTAGTCTGCTGACAGTGAAAAGTCACTTTGGTTTATGGTGCACCTTAAGTTCTTTCTGACTGACATGGGAAAAAAACCATTCCAAGCCTAGTATGCCAGGATGGGTGACATTATTTTTCTGAACCCAGTTGCAGGGTATTCTCTTGGGGTAGGTGGCCTAGCATCTGACTCATCTGCTATTAGGGAGTGCTGCTAAGTGACCACAAGTTAAATAAACCTGAATTCCTGAGTCATGACTGAGAAGGATAATGAGGAGAGTTCTCCCCTGCTCTGTAAGTAGCTTCTGCAGGTGTTGGACATCAGGAACTCCCTCAGCTCCCAAGATCTGTTAACCACAGAGAAGAGAACAGATTGAGTAGATTATTGTGGGTTTGTGTGATACAAGAAATCAAAGACCTTCCTGAGGAACAAACCTTGTTTGTAAGTGCTAGCTACAATTGTTGTTCCCACGTTGAAAGTCTTTCCTCTTGCAGTTACCACAAAGGGTTTGGTTTTCATGAAAAGTATGTTAGCTGAACGAGCTACCTGGTCAGGACAGCCCACATAAAACACCCAACTAAATTCTCAGGTATGTGAGTAATTAAGTTTCTCACTGATCAGGACAACAAAATATATGTCTAAAGCCACATAATTGTGTAAAGATAACTTGTGCTGAAATTCAACAAAGAGTGTTATTTTTAGTAGTTGTGGATCATAAATGGACGTTTTACAGAGAAACCTACAAAAGTTAGTTGTGCTTTCTGGTAGTAATTACCTCCCACAAATATGACTCACTTCTGCAGTTTAAATGCAATGGTTTAGTGTCCCAAAATCAACAGTTTTATAAATAAATCTCTGAATCACAGGCTGAATGCCTGAAGTGTTTAAATATTTCTTACTGGCCTGGGAAGTAGTTTGCATTTAAGGCTTTTGGTTCATAACAAATTCCCAGCAAGCAGTACTGATACTAGAAGGGAGTAAATACAAACAAAACAGGGAGTCTGTGGAGAGCTCTGTAGTGGAGCAGCATAAACTAAGTTTTCCCAGTCTTTAGTACTTCTGCTGAGATGAAGTGGGATTGCTGAGTTCGATGTGTGTGGGACCCAGGATGGAAGCAATTTTCCCATTTCATAGCATCCTTTTCCGTGGAAAGTGTGCCTGGGGCTAAGGTGGCCTTGCAGCATGGCTTTCCCAGCCAAACTAAGAGGTCTGTGCCAGATCTCCCGGAGAACACACAGCAGAGCACTTCCAGAGAAATGGTTTTTTGACTGATGAGAGGTGCCCTGGAGTTTTTCATCCTCCAGCCTCCTGCGGCTCAGCACAGCAGCGTCCTGCAGGAGGGCTACAGCTGTATTCTGGACATACACGGTCCCACCGGGAACCTATGAGAGGGCTGCAGCTGCCTCCTGGGGCATCACCGTCCTATAGGAACCTGTAAGAGGGCTACAACTGCCTCCTGGGGCATCACTGTCTCACAGGGAACTGGGAAACGCGGAAGGGAGCACAGCTGGGTCGGGCACCCTCCGTCTCCACCACTGCTGGCCAGGCTCACTTCCCAGCTGTGTGCGGGTTCCCTCCCAGCGCTGCGGCTACAGGGGAAGTGTGGCCAAGGGCCGGCGAGCCCGCAGAGCGGCCGCGGCTCCGCCCGAGCAGGGAGAGCAGGTTTCAGCCGCCTCTCCGTTCCCCGGGGCTTCCCCGCAGCTCCCGCCGGACGCCCGGCCCGCGAACCGTTCTGTCGGAGCCGTGCTATCTGCCTTGCCTCGCTGAGAAAGCGGAACAGGCCCGTGGAAAGAAGGGAAGGGGAAAATCCAAAGCAATCTCACCTGCAGAGCTCTACCCGAAGGGAAATAAGCGCTCCCAGAAAAAGCATCAACTTTGTTTAGGCTTTTGTGGGTATTCTTCTGGGTCCACTGCATCTTACACCCAGATCGTCCCCAATCAGAAAGGGGGAAAACTGCATAATAGTCACTTCCCTGGCTGATACTGCTCTACCAGCACAGCTCTCTTGACTTAGTGGTGACCTAAATAATGCTAATCTGATCAGGTGTAAAAGCAGAAATGTTTCTACAGATACCCATGTAAAAACATCCTTCTATACATGCTGTTAAAACTGCAAAAACCACTCAGAAGACAAGAAATGTAGAGATGCAGCTGAAACCTAGAAATCTGCTATCTTTATTTAATTACAAACTGCCAGTTAAAGTCACCACTGAATCTGGGATTGCTGGCGAGAAGTTATATATTGTGACAGCACAGAACATGCAGTCCTTGTTATTTATATTTAATTAGAGAAAAAATTAAAGAGCAAAAGGAAAAAGCAAGGGAATTGAAAAGTAAAGAAACAGGAGACAAATAAAAGAGGGGAAGGAGCAGGGACATTTTAGATGTCATCCCCTAGCAATTAACCAAAGATTTGAACCAAAGTTCAGGCACAGGCTCTGCAGCCTTATCTTAGTTTCTAAGCCTTGATGTGATCTACAAAACAGCCCACAGATGAATAAATGCATTCACCTCTTGGCTGACTCATCCTCAGACATTTGCCTTTTTCTTTTATTTATATTTCAGCTACTACAAAATCTCTGCCCACCTTTGTGAGACATGTGGAGCTTTGCTGTTTCTGCTGCATGACCACTCAGAGACCTGCTGTACTGGCCCCCTAAGGCAGCAAATCCTGCACCCGTGAGTTCTTAAAATATTTTATTTGGAGCAGAATGAGGAAAGGACTTTCTGTCAGCTTACCTCCAGTAACCAGAAAGTCTAATAACTTTGTCAGGTTTGGTTATGTTAATTTGTTTTATCTAGAAATAGGTGTTCCTCTGATGCCATGCAGGCAAAGCTTAGAATGAAGCATATCATTACATAGATTGTGAAACCCCATTTTTGATGGCTGTGCACAACATCATTTCATCAATTGCATAAAAAGCCTCCAGTGAGTCGCTGTGAGCTGCAGGCTCTGTGTGTGTTGCCAGCTACTGCAACACTCACTCCACAGGCTGCCAGCACTGGTACAGCAGGCAGGCAGGTACTGCGTGAGATGATCTGAATCAATGCAACTCAAAAAGACCAAGGCTTTCTGATTCTCCCACTTCGAATTCTACGTTATTATTTTACATAAAGTACCAGTGCCTAGAAGAAAATTAATAGATAATAATTGCCATCAATATAGCACATAGTTGTTTGTTTGTTGTTTTGGGTTTTTTTTTCCCAGAAAGAGGTAGTGGAGTAATAGGAATCAGCTGGAACTTTAGAGTAGAAAGTGAGAGGTCAAGAGCTTCAGCTAACAAGAAGAGCAGAATGACAACACAACACCAGAGGAAGGAGATAAGGTTGAATGTGCTGGTTGATCACAGGATTACTGCATCTTACTAGTCAGTGCAGTCTTGAGAAATTACAAATGTGATTATAGGGTGCAAAACATGATCATAGGATAGAAAAAAGTTTTGGCAGGGCATAGGAAGCAGATGCAGTCCTTTGTCCAAGGCATTGGTGACACCTCTCTTGACATCTTTTTAATAACTGGATCACTTGCATTCAGGAAAGACAAAGCCAAATTAGGATAGGTGCAGACAAAAGCCACAAGGTTAAGCTGTTTATTTTATGAGTAAATTACCTTATTATGAGACTAAAAAAAGCCAGAGAAGATATATGATTGCTCTCTTTAAATCCCTCTTATTGATGTTATTGATGCCAAAGCCGGAGGAGGGGGGACGGGGGATGGACACACAAAGAAAGAAACAAATCTAGAAATATCATAGCAATGAAACACATTTGCAGAACTAAATGGGTTTGAAAACCCACAGTGGATTTTCTGACCAGCATCTGAGAGCTGTGCAGCCACATCAGCCTTCCCAGAGCCAAGTCAGAGATCTTCGAGTGGGAGCAGACAAAGCCCATTTAGCCAGGTCTAGAGACAGTGTATGGCAAAAAAAGAGCTGACAGGTTGATGGTAGCTGCTGTGCCAAATCTACCTACATACTCTGTCTATTCCTACCCCTTAGTCACCCTTACAAAGAGTTTAAAGCCATGGGGGTACTTCAATAGACTAGAAATGCTGCCTGTTTACTGCTGAGTCCCTCTCCTAGAAGGAAGCACGTTTCTTGTAAACAGACCTAGGAAAAACTATCTATCCTTTCCTGCAGCATGAGTCTATGAGGTGCAAGTAGAGGGTGCCTAAAATATAAACACCCCCAGGCTAAGCCGTTCAGGGAGGAGAGCTCTGACACAGCCTCTCCTGCTGCTCCTGTAGAGCATAGCTGCTCTGCCATCTCCTCTGAGAAGTGAGTCAGTAAAGGTCGCGGTTTTCGTCAGGGACAGTGAGTTCCTGGGCAGGTGGTGCCCTAGGCATAACTGCAGCACAGCACCCTCTGTCCTCACTCGCTCTCACCTCCCTGCAGACAGGCCAGGCCTAACTAGGTTCCTATTTTTGCTTTTGCTAGAGTGCCTGAAAAGCAAAAAAAAAATCTTTAGAAGAAAAGATTTGAAAGAGAAGAACTGCTCCCCAAGCTGGCCAGGCTTGCTGGCTCTGGTGGTATGCTCCTCATGCATGTTCAGGCACTTAATGGAGATGCTCCAAGTCTTTCCCCTGCTGTATCTGCCTCTGCAATGCTCTGTATAGATGTTGATCTTCTGCTTGGGATCACAACCGTGAAAATCTTCGAGTGGCAAATGTGCTGTCTCAGCCCTGGCTGCAGGGACAGAGGGGACACCTACCTAACTGTGGGAAGCAGGAGGCTGGCACATCACCCTGAGATGGCAATCCGAAGCAGTGAAGAAAATGGAGTCTGATTAATGCATCCGCAGTGCAAAAAAATGGACAGTGATTGTCCTTTGTTTCTCTGTTTGTGACTTTGCAATGTGGATTTGATTACAGCAGCCTGAACTCAGCAGATTTCCTCTCCGTGAACAGTGGAAAACATTGATGCTCTATTTACAAAGAATTTCTGGGAAGAAGCCTGTTGCACATACATATCAACAACTACTTGCTTGGATGGTTTTTATTTAATAGGCTTTTGAAAAGCATATGGAGAAAATTTCTGCTGTAGTGCATTTAACTGAGAAATGTGCCGTGCCTGGAGGAAAAAGCTCTTAGGAGTTACAGTGCTTTTGTGCCTGGGTAAAGTGTGCTGGTGCAGGGGTGGGTATTTGGTCTCTCCTCTTGTCATAACCTCCAGGGCCTGTGGATGGATTGTACCTTGCTGGAGAGTTCACGCTGTGTGTAGGCAAGGCTCTGTGAAGAACTCATGTTTGCTAAAATGTTTTGCTCAAGGTCTTGAATTTCATAACATTTTAAATGACATTTGCTCTTTTGAACAATAGCTACAACATGTTACTTTTCCTTTTACTAAGAGCTTCAGCAATCCCTTCAAAATGGCATTACATAACATAGCACATCTGGCCTGGAAAAGGACAGTTCAAAGGTTCTATATTTGGGTTGTGATCATTATTTTAATGTAGGTCTAGTGAGGGGATTTGAAGGTAGATAATGGGTCTAAAATGTGAAAAAATCTACTTTCTCCTTTTATGGTGTTTGTTTTAGCAGACCTTTCCATATTTCCAGATGATAGGAGAAGCCCTTAGGAGCTGATACACAGGAGCAGTATGGAGTAGAAGCAAGGCGGGCCTAAAGTCTGAAGGGACCCAAAATATCCTGCATTTGTGGTTAAATGAGTTCCTACTCATTGCAGCCCTGGAGCACCACAGCCTTTGGTTACACTTCAGTTTCTGATTATTCACTCCCTTACAAATAGTTTCTGGATTTCCTAGTGTGCAGTAGCAAGCTTGAACACACAAAAAGCAGGCCAGTGTTATGCAGACATTTTTTATTTCGAAACAACCCAGTATCTGATGCAATTCACTTTAAATAGCACATCCTCAAATAATTGTTTTAAGAGCTTCCTTAAAAATTGTTAAGGGACTCCTCTGTTTCCCTGTTGAAATTTGCAGTGGTCTTTTCAGCAAGGAAGAAACTAATCAGGGTCCTAAATCTAAAAAGTCTTTCTGCAGACAGTTAACAAAAATAAAGTCAAGTATACAGGTTAATTCTTTGCAGGAATCAAACTCATCTAACCATAAAAGAGAAGTTATAAAATCTGACTATGCTCTCCAAGGCACAGAGCAAAATAGAAAAGTGAGCCCATTTGGGAACTTGTCGCTATTTCATCAAGCTGCAAGCACACGAAGTACTCATGCCTCAGCCAACACTGTGATTTTCAGGTGGGAGGCAAACCTTCAGGATAATTCTAAACAGGTCTCACAAGTTATTTTAAAGTGCATATCCATTATTTAGAGCCAAAGTATTCTTCTTGTTTCACTCTCAGTGAAGCTCACATTAGAAAGTTTTAGAGGCTTAAAAAGCACCATTCAGGCTGGTTGAAGAGCTGACTTCCACAGTGCGGAATGCAAAATACAGCATGCTCAGGACACAGCAGTTTAAATATGAAGCACAGAGGCATATATGATATGTGTAAGGCAACAGGTCTCACAGTGGGAAACAAGAGGGGGAACTGAAAGAGAAAAGACTGGGAAGTAGGCAGAGGAGGAAAGGAGACAAGAATAAGCACTAACAACCTGAGTCAACATTAAAAGAAAAGACTCCCTGAAGGGAAGAGGTCCCTTTCTCATGACTTGACTCATGACTCTGTTTATTGATTTAACTGAAAGGAGATAGATACCACATTGTAGATACAGTTTTTAATTAGCAAACTAAAAACTAAAATTAAAATGTCTGGTTTAAAGAATGCATGAAAAGCAACCTTAGTGTTTTGACTGTGACCCATTTAGTCTGCTCTGAGCTTTCCTGAAGCTCAGTATCAGAAGTTGTGGAACAAATGGGGGGAAAAAAATGCCAGCCCATATTTTCACCTGAAGCTAAATAAAAGGACATGCAGGAAGTAGATAACAAATAAGCAATAGACAAACCCTTAATTTAGCTTCTAGAACTTGCAAGCACCATACACATTGCTATTTTTAATTAAGGAAAATCGCTATTATAGCTTTAATCTGAAAAAAAAAACCAACCAAACAACCAGTAATACGTTAAATGCCTTTAGGATGCAGCAATGTGCCAAACTTGGACATCAAAAAAAGTCTCATTTCACATAGTTTGTTCTTCTGTATCTTGTATAGGAAGGATGCTTTCAGCATGCTGTGAATCAGCTGCATATCCAATGTCGTTAACTTTAACATGGTCTTCAACAAGAGTTTGAAGCTTTGCAATGCCCTTGGTCATGCTCACAGCTTGCAGCAATCACGACTCAGTTGCCTACATACTCCCACTGGATTTTCTAGGTCCGAGGAAGCCACAAGAACATATGTGTTTGCATTGATCCCATGCTTAGCTCACCACAGGAAAACCTGCTCAGCCTTGCTCTAAGCCTCCAGTTAAATGGAAGAACACAGATAACCTCCAGGGCCTGACCCAGTATCCACCAGTGTCTCGAGGTGTCTTGGCAATGCTGGCATTACCCCATCAGCCAGTCCTTTTGATGGTTGGTGTACAGCACACCCAGCTCCAGGAGCTGTTTCCAAACCAGGAGCACTTTCTCTCAGTTGAAAACTATTGCTCTGGGAACTTATCTCCAAATACTCCCATGGGAAAACAATGAAGTGTCAAAGCCCAATATCTTAATTTATTGACATAGTCAGTAACCTGGGAAGGAAAGCAAACACATTTGTTCTCTTACAATGAAAACAAAAGATTTGCACTGCTACTGCAAACAGCTTTTTTTTTCTTCTTCCTTTTTTTTTAATATCAGTAGAAATGCAGATCCTACATCTTTTTACTTTAGAAGATTTTATTGAAAAAAAAAAACCCTAAAGTGAAGGCTACATGGACAATGAAGAGCAGGAGGAGTTTTTACTTTTTTAGTGCACAGAGAAAGCTTCAGAACGAGAGCCTCTGACACGTCAGTATTACCCCTGTTTGGTAGCATGGCTATTAAAAACACACTTAACAGAGAATGGAGCTCAGATATAGTGCCATGTGCAGATAATGTCAATTGATCTCTACTGACCAAGATCCCAACACTCTGTCATCTTTCTGTCTCGCTGACATTTTTATTAATACACTTAAAAATGTCAGTACCCAAAGAGGATTTGGTAATGCCTTCTAGAAAAACACCTAGGGGAAAAAAAATCAGTGAGTCAGAGTCCTGTTTTCAGTTTTACACTGATGCTAAAGACAAAATTCATTTATAAGAGAGAGAATAAATTAGGCACATCAAAGGGAATTGTACTGGTAAATCAGGGAAGAAAAATAACTTTATACATTCCATCAGCTGAGCCCCACTAAAATAACGATTGTTAGGAGGTTAAATGTGTACATCTGCTGTCTTTCAGCATGTTTATAGGTGGATCAACCAAGTGTTCCTTGGTGAGTTCATTCTGTCCCTGCTTTTGAGCATGGTTGCATTAGATGGATTTTTTAATGTTTGGGTTTTGTTTTTTTTTTTGCACATCCATGTGCTAAATTTGAACAAATTTCTACTGCCTATGTATCATCTGAAATTTACCACAGAAAGCAGAGTAGATATTGCAACAACAGAGGATGACCTTGCCAAATTTTAGCAAGGAGTTTAGAGCTTCTCCACATGGTCAAAATAATGCATTTAGCTTAACTGCTGGTGAATAATATGCTGAACTTCTCACTCTTTCTCTGATAAATCCTTTCTTTAAAACTCAAATCGCAGAAGATATCTAGAAAACTTCTACCTAATCAGTTAAAACTTAAACTAACCAAACAGCTGAAATTATAGCCAACTCAAACCTGCCTCTAATGATGGAAATGTCAGACATCCTTAATCATAGGTCACCACCAGTTCTGTCTACAACAGCATAATTTGACTTTCATCCATAGCAATGAATGGAGTTTAGGGGGGAAAAAAAATCCACCTATTAAATCCAAAATCCAGCCTGTTCCTTCACTACCACTCTGTTTTGGGCCAGCCAAACAGCTCCAAAATTCCCACCCCACTTGTTTGCTGTGGTTACAAAGTCCTGTGTTATTTCCACTATCTCACACACAGAGCCAGAAGAACTTGGAAGATGAAAAGATTTTTGCTTTCAAATATTTTCCTTTTGAAAGGAGAAAGCTAAGTGTAATTCTATTAATGCATTATTATTTTGGAGGGAGTGCTGAAGTCAGGAAATTCCAAGTCAATGCTATGCTATATTCATTGTGCAGATGTACCACTTTCTATTCCTCTTTTCCTTGTTAAATATAAACCTGTGTCAGGGTATTTTTCATTACAGAGTGTGCAGTGGGACAGTTTCTGCAGCAGCACTGGAATCACCACCCAAGGGAAATCTGTTATGTCTGAAAGAGGATGGACAAAAATGAAGTGTAAAAAAATGGATGAAAGCAAGGCAGTCTGCCATACTCCATTGGACTTTCACTTTGATGGACTCAAGAGACTGCCCATTTTCAGAGAATTTTCTGGGAGGTGTCTCTGATGTTCCACTACAGGTAGCTTTCTTATTTATTGTTGTGTTTGTTTGTTTGTTACATTCGTACTTAAAGTTTTGGGGATGTTTACTAGTTGAAATATTTGTACATTCTCTTGTTCTTTATGCTTCACTATTTTGGAGCGTTTCATTCTGAAACACTTAGGAATGTAAAGTCAAGGGATTTAAAATGAGAGAGAAAACAAAACACACAGACCCCTTCCAAAACAAACAAACAAATAAATCCACCAAATCCCAACAACATCCTACCAAATCAGGCTACTGACACTGACTTAAAGCCCGACTTTTCCTTCACAGACTTAGGTCACCTTCCTGCCTCAGGGTTCTTCCTAATTGAGGATCCTTAATTACCCGGTGATGCTTTAGGTTCAATCTGACCTTGCCTCTTTGTTCTGCTGAACAGGGAGCTAATGGGCACTTTCCTCAGGCTGCAGGAGGGGTGACAAGAGGTGCTCCTACTAGCGCAGGAACAGAGCCGACAGGGGCTGACCTAAGCCCCTCCCTGCCCTCATCCGACCTTGAAGCTGTTGGCTGCCAAATGCAAATCAGGAGTTTTCAGGACGCTCTGGTTGATAGATCCTCTAACCAAACAGGATTTAAACACAAGAAGGCAGCTTCTTTTGTCATTTCAGACCTATTGTCAGCCACCACTTTGCCAGGAAAAGCTCTGTTGTTGGACTTTCTCCCCAAAGCACATGTTTATTTATCCTCTTGTTGATTCTCTCTGCCTTCTCATGAGCAGTTTTGCAGGCCCTATGCCAATGACACCCACTTCCACCCATCCCTCCTTCCATCTGCACAGCCAGCTCCAGGCAATATTACCTACCCCTAGGTTCAACAAGAGCTGTAACTGCTTTTTACTGCCTTTAGATGAATGAAGCACAATTACAGGCTGATTACTCCCAGTGGATTGAAGCACTCTCATAATAACAGAAATTGTTACAAAATACTAACTACACAGAAAAATAAAATCAGATACCATATACACCAATTTAAGCAGGGAAAAATGAACACTATGCACCAGCACCTTTGTGTACAAAAGCTCAGAGAATCATAGAATGCCAGGTTGGAAGGACCCCCAGGTATCATCTGGTCCAATGTTTCTAGGCGATGGTGTAGTTGAAATGAGATGGCCCAGCACCCTGCCAAACTGAGTCTTAAAACTGTCCAATGTAGGGCAATCCACTACTTCCCCTGGGAGATGATTCCAATGTCTAAGCATTCTCATTGGGAAAAAATTTCTTCTAGATTCTGATTGGAATTTCTCCAGGAGTAACTTGTACCCATAAGGTACAGCACTGATGCAGGTAGATCATACAATAATGCCCACTACAGACAGCTCTATAGGGTCTTGCCATAAATCCTTCTGCAATAGGAGACTTGTGGATGAAATCAGTAAGGAATGAAGCTGGATGTAGCCTGCAGCTGTAGTTCTTGGGTGCTGTGTGTCTCTCCTTGTACTTCTTCTGGTTATTTGAAAAAAGAGGCTATGAAAGCACTTCATCCCTCCTGTTTCCTTCCATAACTTCCTCGGATCCTCAACTGTAATTAGGACTCCCAAGGGAGAATTTGTAATCACTTAGTGCTGACTTGAGTCAGCAAAACGTGATGAGGCACTGGCCAAAAACCTCCTTGTGCTCATCTCAAGGAGTGCTGCTTTCTGGGAAACATCCTCTCCTGTCTTTTCACTAAGTGCCTTTTGTAGATTCCCACCCTGGGAGCACTTGGATAAGCAGTGCTGTCAGGTGATGAGGGGACATGCTCCAAGTGCCGCCAGCAAGCACAGAAGTGGGCAACTGGTCAGACAGACTCTGTTTGGGAAACGTCTGGTTAGAGCTTCACAAAGTAGCACAAAAATTCTATAATGGAAAATGGCAACAAGGAGATTCCCTTTACCCTTGTGGAACGTGACCTAATCCCTAGTGGGAGAGGCATGGAGACAAACCTGACATGCTCTTCAACATGTGTCTTCACCTCTGTCATGTCTTAACATATCTAATAATCAACATATCTTAATATTAGTGTGCTTTATTATTATAATTATGTTTAACTATGCAATTATTATTATTAAATGACTGCTCATTATTATTTTCTGCCTTAACACTAAGCCAGTAATTTCTTTATCTCTCTCCCTTTAGACAGGAAGGTTGTACTCAGCCAGCATCTAACAGAGGAGTTTAGCTTTTATCTGATATTGCTTTGCATCTTGCTTCAATATGTTCTGATTAAATATGGCAAGATGAAATAGTCTAGTACTGAAATAATGTTTTCCTTATAAAAGGATCCCAGATGGTCAGATAACAGAAGAGAGGCCTCTTACACTGAAATGAAGAGCAACTTAAAAACTGAAGATTATTAGTCCCTAAAATCATATGGCAGCTTCTAACAAGAGAGATAGAAAAATGACTTCTGCATCATCATCCTGAAACTTGTGTTCTCAGGCTCAAGGTCTGTGTCTTGATATTAATGAATGCCTGTGTTTGCTCTTGGAAATCATGCCTGCAACCAGGACATGGGAAGGGCTCTACGTAGTCTGGTGATGAATTGTGGTCCAATGAGCACTGGAACCCTTTGAGAAAGCATGAGCTTTCCCATGACTTCAGGAAGTGATTGATCTCTGTAAGCATGCTTACCTTTCAGAAATTGTCTAGGAAAATCCAGGGAAAGCCATATGGCAGCTCCTAAAATTAGATATCACTTAACATAGTACCTAATTGCAAGGCCACTGAGCCTGCATCTGCCGGAACTGGGTGTAGCATGAAACGTCAAATGCAGATTTAGATCCAAGTGGAACTGCAAAAGGGAAATTAAGTGAGTTTGACATTATCTTAATTGACAAACAGCTTCCTGATGTGTTTATTGAGATTCTAATGGGGAAGAGCAAAAGATTTGGAGAAATATGAATCTTTTCTCAGCAGGAAAGTGGAATAAAGAAAATTTGGAGTTTTTATGTTACCTGTTCCCCCATGCCACTGTCCTGTAAAGACACAGAGATGTATATCCCTAGCTGGTATTTGTCATTATAGTAGATGTTGCTGTAATGAGGAAGTCCAAAGAAATTCTCAGACACTTCTTGGTTACGGAATTTCCCATGTTGTGCTTTCCTAAAGCATTTGGGAAGCCAACTCTGATTAACGGAACACATCTGGCATCATGTATGGCTTTTCGTATATTGCATGTCATACAAGTCAGAATCAGACACAAGCATCTGCCTATAGCTGTCTTCTATGGATATTCCAAGGTTGTCTTCAGAGTGGGGTTTGCATAACCTGCATGATCAGGATTTGGGAACTGCTTTCAACAAGGAGGAAAGATACATTAATGCCTTGCAAATTGACACATCTTTGCAAGGCACAGGAAGAGATGGGGGAATGTAGCTGAGGTAATATGGGATAAAAATGAAACTTGAAAAGAGAAGCATTAATATCTCCGCTCTGTAATCTTGCCATCCACAGTGGATATGGCTGGAGCAGCTGAAAAAAACCCAACAAACCACATTGATTACACAACTAGGAATGGTAACCTCTTCAGATAAATGGGAGAAAGACTGAGTCTGCAGCAGCTGCTCCAATGTGGTACTTTTAATTTCAACTGCTGCTGGTTCCAGTTTGCTAATACAAGGGGATTTGAACAGCAGCCTGGGCTGCAGTGGTGGTAATCTCCTGGAGAGGGATGGGGCAGGCAGATGCAGCTGTAGCCACGGGATCACAAATCTAGGCCAGGGCCATGACTTTGTGACCTTCAAATCTTTAAAAATAGCTTTATGCATGTGTATGTGTATACAAACAGATGCAGTGCAGTAACAGATACACACCATCATTTCAGGAAATTTGGTTGGCATGTTTTTTAATATCCTGAAAGAAAAGTTAGTGAAGAGAGGCACTCTGAACTCTTGGGCAGCAGGACATGAGAGAGCATCGTGTAGCAAGCAAGAAAAAGGACAAACAGATGAATTTACATCAAATATTGCCGTGTTAGTTTAGCCATGGGGTTTGCTCTGGTGCATTTGGTGACCTCTGGCTGGTTGGACAGTCTGTCTGGTATTTTCTTCTACACATGAAGGATGGCCTGTTTATTGATTTGGCATTTCAGACCTGTCACAGCAGTGGGCAGGTCTGTCCATTTGGGTTTTTTTGCCTTGGCCTTGCCTGAGTCAACCAAAATGGTTATCCTTCGGTATATCCCTCAGTCCTAGGAAAAAACAGGCTGTGAGAAACAGTACCAAGCCCACTCACTTAGAATTTGTATCAACATGCATCAGTTGCAGATGTCCTTAAAATGTAGTTTCAGAGGCTATAAAACTAATGTAGTGCATTACTACTCGAGAGAAAAGATGAGTGTGATTTAGTCTGACTCAGATTAAGACTAGACTGTATTTAAAACGTCCTGAAATAGACTCTGAAAAATAGATGTACATAAGCTACCTTTCAGAGGAGAAATTAACAGTAGTTGCAAACATAATTTTTCAGACTTTCTGGAATAAATGTTTAAGCAAGCAACAATGTTAAGATAAAAGCATCACAGAACCTATAAACATTATTGAGGGAAGAGCAATCTTTATGAAGCAACCACCAACTAAAGTCAAAGCAGCCTAGAATGAAGCATGCAAGTAAGCCTAGTCCTAGGTTCATGGTGAAGAATGCTATCATAGGGAGGAGCTTTTCCATTTTGCAATTCAAACTTCTCATGAAGTTCTGGACATTACTTAGATCAAATGGCATGGCACTAAGAACTATTATTAATAACAATTAAACAAATTTCTTCTGTCCTTTTCTTCAAGATGCTGAAATGATGAATCCAAATTCAAACACATCTGTGTGCATGGATACACTAACCTTTTGAACGATATCTTTGCAGGAAAAGGTTTCCACAGCTATCCTCTCTACACTAAGATTGACCAAATGTTCTGGGTTGGATTATAAACATTTTTTTTTAAAAGGCTTTATTTTTTTCCATGCCATAACAAACACTTTTGTTGCCTTTGGTGTCGTGTGATACATGGTACGTTATGCAAAAATGCCCAGAACTGGTACAGCCTTGTCAGGGAACACTGTCTGAAGATACTTGGCAAAAAAATACACCAGCTGCAGGTGAGGCAACAAATTTTGGGACTTCACACTGCAAAATTGGAAGCAAAAATTAGAGTGGAGAGATGAAGTCATCTCCATGAAGCCAAACAATTATATGACAGGAAAACATATCTCACTGACTGGACTGATGTCAAGAGTGAGAGATGGGGTGGAATTCATCTCACTTAACTTCAGATGCCTATAAAGTACACCAGGCTCTACTGACTAGATCTCCACCAACTACAGAGGCAGCCTGGGGAGACTAGCCCAGAAATAAACCCTATATGCCAGTTAAGTTCCAT
Organism: Tricholaema leucomelas; assembly: GCA_013400475.1. NCBI lineage: Eukaryota > Metazoa > Chordata > Aves > Piciformes > Lybiidae > Tricholaema lacrymosa > Tricholaema leucomelas. Next base: position 827,917 of record WAAF01014704.1, read on the forward strand.
GAGAGACTGTTCTATGAATGACCACATACTCCAGTTAGTAGACAAGACTGTCATCACCTGCAAGAAATCAAATGTCCCAGTGAATGTCTGGCAACAGCTCCTGAAACGGGTTATGAATCTCTTAAAATAAAAAATCACCTAAAGCACACCACATTTTATTACTCCAGACAGCTTTTGTATTTGCAAAATGGTGGTCAGACAAGATCATGAAGGCATCTAAATCCAGACAAAGCCCTCCATTACTACTTCCAGCTTCTAGTTAATCCTAGTTGCTCAGGATTTTTCAGTGAAATTCTCTGTGCATATGAAGATCTCTGCTTCTGGTCACTCTACCCAACCACCTGCTGGTCTTCAAGCTCGTCTTCTCTCTACCAGTCTGCTCTGAAGAAACTGATTTGAGTCATCAGGACATGCCTTGCACATATGAAATGTTGGGTGTAATCCATCTTTAATATGAAAACCTAGTAGACACCAAGTCCCTCCAGGATATTAAAAGCCAAGGTTAGATTGTATCCTGTGCTCAGAGAAATCACAATCATCATTATTCACCAATGATGCCAATTTACCTTCCTAAAGTCAACAGTTCAGGTGGTCTTCATCTGTACTGATGAATGCTTTTGGTTTCCATAAAATAATTTAAATATTCATTGAACTGGAGACAGATTATAACCTAACAGGGAGAACATTTACCTAAATAGAGAGAGCAGAGAGCATTTCAAAGTACTTTTAAGATGACAGAGCAGCTCTTGTTCTTCTCCCAGTACTTACACAGTCAGCATTGCTAAGGGAAAATGAGTGTTCTTCAGAATACCTAAAGCCCAGTGATTTAGGGTACTGTCCACCATAAGCATCTCTGTTCAAACCTTCCCAGTAAGAAGGAACCTAATAAAAGGAATTCTCAAATAATTTGGTTCATGAAAATTCCTGGACCAGTTGCTCTGCTTGAAACAATTGCTCTAACCTGAACTTACAGCACTGGGGTAAAAAGGACATTTTCTATTTGATCTCCCATAAAAATCATTTTAGGCTTTATTTCCACAAGGGGAAAAAAAAGTTTATTGGGTGGATGGATCCAAAGCCTTCCTTTTTTGATCTTCCCAAATACAATTAAGAAATCAGTTTTAAGTTGGGATTTATAGAGCTGGGGTGAGCCAGCTGTACAGATAACAATGAGCCAAATGAGCAATCAGACAAAACTGTGAGGCAGCAAACAGCAAGAGGGCTGGAGAGCAGAACTAAATCAGAAACAGAACGTAAGTTACAGGAGGAAACAAACATGAACCATATGGGAAAATCTTCACAATACTTTAGTGTTTAATGAGATAATATAATGGCTAAGGACATTCATGCAGAATCATCACAAACAAAGATGAATGGAAAATGTGCTGCTAATAAACCCGGGTAATCTAAGTACACTACAACTGTAATTTGATCAGTCACAAGCTCAGATGTCATTTAAAACAAGAAATAATATTTTGATACAGTATTTTGCTACTGCATCCAGTAGTAGAAAATAAAGTACTGAAGCAGGCACTCTCAGCCGAAGTTCTAAGTGCTTTGAAAACAAATTCTTAGAAAAAAAAAATCACAATTGTTCAGGATCCAACACTTGTACCCAAATTTGCACCCCAATTCTACTTTGAACAGGCAAAAAATGGCCTTTTGGATGAAGAATGTGGAATATCTTGACAGTGTCTTTCCTTTTCTAAATCCATTTTCTACTTGTGTGAAGGCTCTGAGACAGAGATCACATCTAAAGTTGAAATTAGCATAGGAATGGAAGTGTAGGTCCTGGTTATGTTTTGTACCCCATACCAACCTGACACAGGCATCAGCACAGGTTAATTGCTTTCAAAAGGGTAACAGTATGCAAGAAGCAGGGCAAAAGGACAGCAAGGGTAACAAGATGGTTTTGAAGGCCTTTGTGATCTTCACAGACACTTTCTTTTAACAAAGAAGATTTCTGAAGTCAATCACATATCTGCAAGTTGTGACAGCTATAAATAGCCATGTACACATCAATGCTTCATGGCAGCTTACAGCCTTGTACTCAAATCTTCCAAGCAGGTACAGCCTCCTCAAGCCATGTCAATTTATTAGGAATCATAGCTTACAGCTTTAAATGAACATTCATGGTAAAGTACTGAAACAGAGGAAGACAGAAACAAAAGCTGAAGAAAGTGGAGGGGGGACACAAGGTAATTTCTCTTGATAAATATTTACAAACTTCAAGTGAATATGGAGATTTCAAGTGGCTTTACCAGCAGACTGGAAAACATCCCAGGATACATCTTCAAAACTTACTAGATTCACTTGAAATCAAAAATAGAAATTGAAAGACCATCTGGAAGGGCACCAAAACTGTATGCTGAGATCTCTAAAACCCACATTTTATTCCAGATTAGTTTCTCAACTAGCTGCAGTCAATCTGTTTATTTCTGGGTCAGTTTCTATAGAGGAGAAAAAGCCTATTTCCAAAAAAGAAAAAAAAAATCATCAGTTGAAAAGTAAATTCTAAAACTGACACTGCAAGAAAATGCAGGGAAGTGAAAATGAAGTTTGACCAGTGGAAATCAGAAAAAAACCAAAAAGTATCTGCACAAACCAGAAATGAAACGAGAAACTATTCACTGAGTCATCTTCCACTGTAATTCTGAATTCATTCAACTAAATGAAAACCATTAAATCTAGAACACTGAAGATAGGATGTGAAACTTCCTTCCATAAACATGAGTAAGGAGTGGGCACACAGAGGACTGGTAGCTTTTATTTAATAATCCAAATTGAAGCAACCATAAATCACAATGCAGCATACATGACTATTTACAAAGTAGCAAAAAGCTGTCTGCAATAATCAGAGGTGGGGGTTGAGCATCCATACTCCAAGTGTGACTACTGGAGTATTTTAATCTCTGCTTTTGGACAATGGAATTTCAAACCAGGTGAAGCACAGTTGATACACAATCGGACATTTTAACCCAGCATGCCTATGTTGGTTGCCTAAATTCCACACCTCCTCTCCCCTGCCCCCATCAATTTATGTCACTAGAGACAAATTATTTGTTATGGCTCACCACTGTTTTTCAATTCCTCCTTTAGAGAACCATGTTCTCAAGGCAGCCACATTTAGGAGGATGCAGAAAATAATGCAGGCCTTTGCTGAGATTTTGCAGATTCGTATGTCAATTAATTCCTGCATCTCTGACTGTCAGATTGAAAGCTGTGCACCATAAAGAAAAATGGAATTTTCCACTCTTGCAGCACAGTTTAAGCTACATATGCTATGTAGAGAACACTACAGAGAGCAGGAATTTTAACTAGTGGGTTTGCATCCAGGATTAGGATTTATTAGGTCAAACCACTTCAACAGTGGCTGCATCCTTAATTGAGATGCTTTTTAGGACAGTAAGTAATGGGAACTTTGTATACAAAGATGTGAAGTGCCCAGTTGCTTGGATTAAATACACCAAAAGTTTAAAAACTAACCCAAACCACTGACGTATCTATTTACAAGTTGTGAATAAGATGTTTCCACAATGAATAGTGATTGAGGTAACCAATGACTTGATGCAAAACATTCTCCTCTGCTCTTTTAGTTTCTACACCTCCTTAGGTATCTAACACAGCATAGACAAACCAAGCTTTGGTGTTCTCTTCTCACTTATCAAAACCATATCAGTGGAGAGCTAGCAGTGTTCCTGCCAGTTTCAGTTCTGTTCTTCAGAAACTAATGAGAAGCAAAAGCTGTCATCAGCTACTCCAAGCTGCTTGGAGATCTCAAGAAACTATCTATAGATCACTATGTCTACTTGAAAAAGCGTCATAACAAGCAGCAGAAGACTGTTTCTCACCTCATTCTGTTTAGGAAGCATAAATTGCTCAAAATGAAGACAACAATTCTCATCCAGAGGTGAAAAGTGACAAAACTCAATGAAAAGGAGATGCTTAAAGAAGGGCCTGGAATTTTGTGTGGACATGCAAAGGAATAATATGACAAATCTACAAATTTATCTACAGCTATGTTTCTGTTCTTTTGATTGTTGCAAATACCTTCTAAGGAATGACAAATTTTAAGGAACTAAAATCTGTACATGGTAATTCAGTTAAATTCATCCACGGAATGATAAAAACATCCAAGAATTCCACACCTTATGTCCTCATTTGCAACCAGTTTCACAGCCACGGGTACCTTCTATACAAAGGTTTGACAAGCAAAGACATTGGATTATTACAGCTGAAGAAAAATGAGATTTCCACCTTCAACTTTGCAGTTCACTTAAAATTTTACTGATGAGTTTCATTTTTATCTTGCTGTTGGTTTGATGGTGCAGTTCTTGGCTACCCTTCTGTTTGTGCAGTACTTCCAGCTAACACCATATCTAATGCTTTTTAAAGGACTTCTAGTGGTCCTTCAAACACTTTGTACTGTTTGTTAGCTTTCTTTAACAGCTCTCAGGTAGGTCCTCGTTAAATGGTTGAGGTCAGCAACCAACTCACACTGGGTAAAGATAAGAGATGGACTCACTTTTCAGAAATGTATTTGACAAATTATTTGTACCTGTAACAGCTATTTTCATGCAAGTGCTCAAACTTATGTACATTTCTGAGAACACAATTAATTCTGAAGAAAAAAAAAAATCTATAGATCTCTGAGTAACTGCATCCATTTCAGACCCTTACCTAAGTATTTCTGATTGTTTTGACTTCTGGGGAAGCTTCAGATGCAAGGCATTGCCACAGACTCCCAGTCTTCAATAGTTACTTTTCTAGAGATGTCTTATGCTGCTTCCATCTGATGAGGTGGTATGTCAGAGTGTGTGAACATGTAGCACATAGAGACAATTTGAGGCTAAAGGCCTCATATTCACTAGTGGATCAATTACTTATTACAAGTACCTCATTGGCAGAAATGCTTTCATTGAGAAATGCTTTCATTGAGATTTGATTTGTTTGGATAAAAGAATTCCTCAGAAGCAGTTATTCTAGGATAGGGGGAGGGAGGAAACAAGAAAGCCTAGAAAGAAATGGAAATTTACTAAATTATTTTATTGCCTGAAGTGGAAAGCAAGCGTAAATAAATAGTACAAGTGTTTGATGGCAATGCTTTAGCTTTTAACACATTAAATATTTTTATTAAGCTCAAACGAGGTTGTTTGTGAATTATCTGTGAGAAATTGATCCTTCCCTTTCTTATTTTTTAGGGCATTAAATTTTAGATCTCTTCTCCTCTTCGTAAAAGCAGGAAGTATGACTAAGGAAACCTCAAGAGTGACAGATTTCCCATCGGTGGGAACAGCATCACTCTCATCCAGCTGTTTGTTTCTTGATTAGACCTGTAACGCAAAGATTACCGTCACGATGTGAACCAGCCCGAGCCAGCACCGCTGCGCTGCCCTCCCCGCCCGGGTCACGCTGAGGGAGCCCGCAGGGGACACGGGCTGCGGAGGCGGGGAAGAGCGGACCCTGCGGCGGTGACGGCCGTATCGCCGCTCCAACGCCGGAGGCAGGTGCCCGGCGCGGGAGCAAGAAGCTGGATCGGCACAGGCTCAGCCTCGCCGAGCCCGGCCACTTCCGCTGCACCTGGAGGCGGCTGCCGGTGCGCTCGAGCCGAGCAGGCCGCACGGCAACGGGGCAGGAGGCACCTGGAAGCGGGGCGGCCCGCCCGGGCCGGGAGGCAGGATACGGGCCAGTCCCCCAACGCGGAGATACGGGACGAGCGGCGCTCCGCCGCGGGACCCGCCGACAGCGAGGTTTCCCCTCCACCGCCTCGGGGACCGGTGCCCACCGACACACCCCCCGACCCCCGAGACTCTAGCCCCATCGTCCCGCCCCGGACGGCGGCGATGCCCCGTTATCCGCCGACGAAAAGCTCGGGGGGACGCAGCCCGCGGCGGGTCGGGGGATGCCCGGGCGGCGCCGCAGCCACCTCACCAGCCTCCGCCGGCCGCGGCCGCCGATCGCGGTACCTGCGGCCGCAACTTTTCCCCCGCCGCCGTTCAAACGCCCTGCCGTAAAGCGCCGGTCTCCCCTGGCAACAAGGTTCCGGCTGAGCACTAGGTGTAGGAAGGTGATGTAAAAGTAAAACCACCCAGTGTCGTAAACCAGGTCCGGGGGGGAGGGGAGGGGAGGGANCAAGCGAGAGGATCATGGCGGATGGCCCCAGGTGTAAGCGCAGGAAGCAGGCGAACCCGAGGCGCAATAACGGTCAGTCAGCCCGCGGGGCAGCAGCCCGGCCGCGCTCGGGCGGTGGCGGGGCCGGGGCGGGGGCCGGGCAAAACCGTCCCGAGCGCAGAGGGGGTTGGTTGGGCGGGCGCGAAAGTAATTCCCCCGCCGCTCCTCGCCGGGAGCCCGGCTCCCTCCGCACCGTTATATCCGCTACCTGGTGCCTCCCTCGCCTCGCCGCTTGCCTCCCTCCTCCGCCTAGCGGTGCCTCCGCACTCCGCCGCTTGTCCGGGACCGTTACACGCTGCCTTCCCCCACACGCCCCGCGACCGCCCCACCGCCGCTGCGGGGAGCGGGCTCGGGGGGCCCCCCCCGGCCGCGCCGCCGCCCTCCGGCCCGGGCGGGGACGCCGAGCCTCGCGGGGAGCGGCGGGGGAGCCTTCGCCGCCCGGCCGGCCTCGGCAGCCCTAACTCCGAAACTTGTTACCTGCGCGCCCCGGCGGAGCGGGGCCTCCCCGCCCGTTTCCCCCCGCCCCAGCCCCGCGGGCGGGATTGCCCCGCCGCCCGCCCGGGAGCGCCTCTCTGCCGCCCGCCGGAGTTCCCCTTGCTGCCGGCCGGCGCCGCGGGGTGGGCAAGCGCTCGCTTTTCGGGGGACGGCGGTGGGGGACTCCGGCCGTCACCCGGGGAAGGGGGGCACACTCGGGGAGCGCTGCCGCCGGCGGTGGGGGAGGCACCGTGGCCGCAGCGGGCAGCGATTCGCGCGGGGGCAGCGCGACGCGGCCGCCCCGGGCCAGCGGGAGGGGGCCGGCGCCCCCGCCGTCCGCTTGCCGCCGGCGCCGCCTCCTCCCCACCGAGAGTTGGTCCTCGGCAGCGGCCGCGCTGCTTCCCCGCCCTGGGTCCCACCGGGGCGGTGGGGAAGGGAGGGCTGGTCCCGGGCGGCGGGGGCGGGCGGTGAAGTTTCTTCCCTTCCCTCTGGCTTCGGAGGTACCTGTTTGTATAATGATGGGTGGTAACGGTTTGGCCAGGGGCCCCCGCTCCGCTCTCCGTGCGTGTGTGACCGACTGCTGCAGTCTATATAAGGAATTACATTTACATTTCAGACTTGAGGGCTGCCGTGGGGCTGGTGGTGTGCTTTTTTCCTCTTTGGTACGTGTGTTACTTTAAGATGCGTTTGGAAGGTACAAGGCAGGGGGAATAAACGCTCGTAACACCCACTCTCTACTTATTTTCTGGAAAATGGAGAAGTAGTTCTCGTAGCGACTCCTCGCAATAGGGTGCAGAGCAGGAGATTTTGTAACCTTCCTTGGCAATTTTAGGTTGTATGTGGCATTTCCTGTGCAGGGTCACAGATAGGAAGGCTTTCGCCTGCGATCCGAGATGTTTTCATACGCAGTGAGCGGTCTCCGAAATAGATCAGAGTCACGATCGGTGCCTGTCCTCTCTAATGCTGAGTGTTTCGGGCGTAACGCGGTGATAAACAGCGGCCTTTCCGGGGGCTAACCACTTGGTTCGGTTGCCCTGAACTTAGGAGGGCTTTCTTCTTATTGCCGTGTGCGATTGCTTAGCAAGTATTTTTGTTTGCACGCTCGCGTTATTAATTCCTCGTTCCTAGTGTAAATATTTATGTTTAGCTCATGATTGGGCTGTGCCGAAGGTAAGTTTGGAAAGTGCTGTTCTCTTTACCTTATTAAAAATGTTGATGATCAGAGAAAGGGGCTTTTCTTACTGCTGACGACATATGTGTGACATGTGAGTCTGAACCACCCAGCGTCTGTGCAGGAGCTGTAAACATGTTTACCTGAGCAGGAAAGAAAATGGATTTTTCTCTTAAAGATCCGGTGATATGACTGTCATACTCTTCGGGCATATCAACAGATGACTTGAGAGAGAGATTTTTGTGAAAACCTAGCTGTTGAGCTCAACAGGGGAAAGAGATTTTTAATTGCTGCAGCAAATGGCAACTTGTGCAGGTAGAAAAAAAAGATGGTGTTTAGTTTTCTCCTGCATGCATGTCAGCCCCCTCCTGTCTGCTGCTTTCCCTCTCAAGGGAGGGATTTATTTACCACGCTTGCTGTCAGTGTTTTTCCTTTGTGCTTAATATTAGAAAACCAGATTTGTGGCTGTTTAGCACGAAACATTTTGTCTGCAGCATGTCTCACTTGCAGAAAACAAAAGGTGTATAGGACGTGGTATCATGGCAGGTATTTTTAATCTTCATCACTTTTAGACCTTGTCGCTGCACCCGTTTTATTATGAATAGCCTCTGAGTCAACTGTTTCTGCAATGTAGCATGTATTATGTCTTGGTTTAGCCAGGTTTTGGCTCCTATTTTTGAGGAATTAAAACCTATTTAAGTCATGGTGCATTGAAGCATCAGGATCAGTTAGATAATAGATTCTGGGTAAAAGAGATTTCTCAGCAGTGGGTTTATGTTTGACTTGCAGATGTTTACTAAAGAAAATAACTTGAACAATGTTAACCCTTTAACATTTAAAATAAATATGAGACTTTTTTTTTTCCTAAATCTCTAAAAGTACTTTGCTCTTCCAGGTGAGTTGCCTTCTGTTAATGAGAGATCTCTGTACAAGAGATGCTTCAGCAACAGTCTTGTTTGTAGTATACACTAAATCAATTTCATTCTGGCCCAGTTGCTTTTCCCCCTACTTTCCCACAGAACGTGAGATTATTAGATAGAGATTGCACTTGACATCCACTATACCAGCTAATAATACTGGGCTATGGCATGGAGTTATTGTACTGTAAACTTTCCTTCTGTTTATCTGTTGGTAAATTTAACATAGCTGTTCCTGTAAACTTCTGGGTTTGTTTTTGGTAGGTTTTTTAAGTGTTTTCACTCCCTGTGTTGGGGGGCTGGAACTTGGTTGCCATCCTGCTGCATTAGCTGTAGCTGGAAAGAAGGTCATCTTAACTCTAGACCTGGTTCTTTTTCTGCCTTGTTTATTGGCCCCTACAGAGCTGATTGACACTGCCATTAAAACCTCCACTTAAAAGAAAATCTGGTACTTCCTACCTGAAGAAACCATCCCCTGTCATTTGCCTTACTTTTGGCTAGTATGTTAAAACATCTGCTGCAGCAAAGGAGTTAACAGAGTGTTGGGACGATAGCACCGTACTGATAAAGCAGAAATGTAGCACTGGTCGAGAGTCTCTGTTTCTACCTTTCCTCCTTCTCTTTTAGTAAAGCAATGAGGAGTGGAAAAGAGGAATGTGATGCTGGCCAGTCATCTGCATTGCCACACTATGCAAATCCTGTGTGGACTTCTAAATAGATTTGGTATCAGCAAAGGATTTTTTCACTTTGTGTTAGCATTAACTGCTGTCTTAGCATCTCTCACACATATTGTAGCATTCCCTTCTTAATTCTTACTAAACAGCAAAAGTAGAAGTAGCATTCTTCAGCAACGCAATGGGACAAGTGAAACAAGCAAAATATTTAAAACTTCCCTTACTGAAGAGGGAAAAAGGATACTAACTTTTTATAGTGATGTTCTGAAAATAATCTAAGTGTGCCTTCTGTTCTTCAGATATGTATTTACTGGGAAAAGGAAGAATGCATGAAATTGAGTAAATGCTGCATGCTGTCAGGTCTGTGTGAGGAGAAGAGGGTATGAAGCAGGCTTTTTTTATTACCCTTTGCTAACTGAGCTCATTAACAAAAGGTTATGTACGTTGACTTGTGCTGTTCCAGTTGCTTTGCTGTTGGATTTCCTCTCTTTTTGTGTTTATTAGATAATTTCATGTTAACTTCTGTTACAAAGCAAAAGACTGCGAGAAGATTGCGGAGTGCCTTTGAATGAGGCAAGAGCATGGCGTTATTTCTGTTAGCTCCAAGGTGTTAATTCCTGGCAGGATGTCAGGTGTTAGTGATGCTTGGGATACAGCATTCCTTGCTGTTCCTGTCTTCTCTTGCACACACCCTTCTTTTCCTTTTTCACTAGGTATTGCGTTTTCACTCCAGCGTTAATTTAAACTTGCAATTTGGGAATTGAGGAATGTAGCCCGAGTTAAAATTCCAGGCACAGTGAGAAGGTCTACATGGACAACTGCATTAACTGTTTGAGTCCAGGGAAATCTTCTCTCATATAAACAAATTATGCTTCTGGTTTAATGTTAACTGGTAGAATATAATAGGAACACACTTAAAAATGTCATTATCTCTTCCTTTTTTTGCTGGGTAATCTGTTGTTTTAATAGTTGTAAAGTGTTTTAAGGTGATCAGCTACCAGAGGCAGAGGCTTTTTTGAAGTGCTTAGTTCTCTGAAGCTGTTTTTCTTGCTCATGTGAGTCTGGCAAACATGATGCTCAAACAGCTGATGAAACTTTCCCTCTGACTTGGGCTTCCCTGTCACAAGTTACTTGGATTGAATTTTTCAGTTAGAAGTGAAGATTGGATTTCTGTGAACTCAGCCCAGATTTTCTGGGGAACGTGTTTCTGCTATATTTGTGCCCATGAGTCTTTCTGTGGGCTTTGAGCTTTGTGACTGGTCCAGTTACTGTTGGCATTGCTGACTTTTGGCCCCTGCTCTCTGTAAGTGAGCTCCTCTGTCATCAGTGAAGGTAGAAAGGGTCCCACAGCCCTCCTTTGCCTCCCTCCCCATTGGGACTCGGGTGGTGATAGTAACCTGTCAGTACTTCTTAGGAAGTTTTAGGGTGGTGGTGGGAAGGGCTGGAGTAATCAAACATAAAAATATCCATGCCATTCCTTTCTTCATGTGGAAACATCTGTTTAATAGGGTTTGAAATACCAGCGAGGGATGGCAGACATTTTTAACATGCATGGGACACTCTTACCATGTTAAAGAAATAAAGCCAACCTCTGTGAAGCGTGGCTTGTGGCCTATTTTGCTCATTTGGTGTTTAATTGTTATTTTGAGCAAGTGGTCTCTGTTACAAGGAAACTGCTGGAATGAGAGCATATAGCCAAATGGCTCTTAAGAATCTCTTCTTGTACGTTCAGTCATTATTATTTACCAATAATATAAGCTCGTTGCTTTCAACTCATTAGCTGTTTGTAGTCATTTCCAAAGCTCTAGCTAATTGATATTGCAAGTTGATTGGAATATGGTGTGCTTCCTTGACTGTAAATCCCATATTTAACACTGCGTACTGCATCTCTGGAGAGCAGAAAGATTCTGCTGGTGATAGATTTCATGCAAATACACAAAACCAGAACTTGAAGAGTGGAAGTAATTCTGGTTTTATGTAGGCTTTCATCCTGATTTTTCAAAGTGCAGTTACAAGTGAACTTTCAAGTGCTTAGTACCAATATTCCTGAAGTTGTAGCCATACTTATCTGTTTTTTTTCCAAAAGGGCTCTCACCAGGTGGGATCTTCTCTGTTATGGGCAAGTAAGCACAGGACCTGGCTTGCATCTGTGGTCTCAAACTTTGGTGCTTCCTTCTGGCAGCTATAATAGGCCTGTTATTTTTGAGAACTAAATTCTCAAGTGACTTACCCAAGGTCACACAGGAAGTCCATAGCAAGACTGAGTTCAGTCCACTTTTAATACTTGGGACTACCCTTCATTTATCCTGATCTTGAGCCTTAAAGAGAAAGAACAGATTTATCCTTTAGCAGTTACTGTTTCTTTCAGTTTAAGTACTGAAGCTTTTTCTTATGTACTGCCTTGAAATACTTGTACCTGCAGCTGTTTGCTGTGCAAACCTCACTTCTCTATTTAGCCATTTTTAGCTGGTATTAAGACACTATCTTCACTGGTGATATTTTCTGTCCACATGATCCATGTCCTGAGAAGTATAGTTTGTTGTCCTGTGTTTTTTCACATTCCCAACTCTTTAAGTTCAGCCATGTATAGGTAAACAAAAGTAAAATAAAATGAGAGGGCATTAGTTTAAGACCTACACTGTTATCATCAGCATCCCTACTCTGTGTGGGGAGTTTTGAGGACTGTTTTCTTAGAGGTTAACATCTTAGCACAGATTATGTAATCAGTGGTTTTCTTGGGACAGTAGTGACTAAAGAGTCTCAGCATGTAGCTGTTATTTCTGATGTTTGAAAATGATGTCTAGGTAAATAGAAAAGCATTAAGTTCTCCTTAAAACAAATTCCCCCAGAAATACGTAAATGTTGGGCCTAGAAACTCTGCTTGACTGGGACAAACATGGGCCAAGTCTAGGTTTAGTTTTTTTACCACTGCAACCATTTGTTGCAGGGGGCAGCTGCTGTTACAACAGAGCCATGTGGCTACTGTTGTAACTGTACAACTACTGTGCTGCTCTTGCTTGGGGGCCCTGGGCAGTGTGGGTCAAGGTGTATGTGGAGGGTAGTCTGCTGTCTTCATTAGTGAAGATGTGTGGTTAAGTCTAGTCACAAGACAGTGCAATAGGTCATCTGTGGTAGAGATGCCTTCTTGAAGTAAATACTACTTGAAATCTTCACTAATTAACACTCCCTCCTCCCCTCCAAAAAAAACCCCAAACCCCTCAAAAACCCAACAGCAAACAATAATCAAACTGTCCAGGTACACCATAGAGAGTGAAGAGATGTGTGTATGAGCGGGCAAGAGTGAATGGGCAAGGGCAAAGAGCATGTGTGGGAAGAAGGGAGAATGGAATAGGGAAGGGAGCATTCTGCTTCTCACTGAAGTTTTGATGTTTTATTTCTGATGCACCTTGGTGGCCTCCCAGAGAGCAATGAATAAATAGTTCCTGTTTGGCTGCATGAGATCAGACTGGGAAACAATGCTGACCTCAGTTGGCCAGATGATGCCCTGAGACACTGGAATTGTTGGGGGATTCTGTAGCAGGATTTTGTGTTTCTGTGATGCTTTCTGCTTCTATATTACAAGATTTTTTTAACCCTCTCACTAAGTCATTGCCTCTGATATTCCAACTGAGTCAGTTTGAGCTGATTATCAACTGCACAGGTATTTCTGAGTCTTGATTTACTTTTCTGGCTAATTCCTGCTGTCTTATTTTTAGGTTATTGGAAAGAATAACAGAGGTTTTGATACTTTTAAAATCTGTTCTCTCTTGCAGCTTTTTAATCTTTGCTTGTCCCCCTCTTGTAAAGAAATGCTAGGATTAACTTCAGTTTTCCTTTTTGTGTTGAGCTGTGGTTTAGTTCATAACTTATTTGTCCCCTTCTTGCATAAATAAATAGTAGCCTTCTTTGACAAGCTGAGGAAAATGGGAAGCTGAACTGAGAAGAGTTGAGGCTTGATGGATACTGACTACAGTTAATTGCAGCATAGCTTTATAATTCTATTTCAGTTCTCCTGAGAAAAATACTAACCCCTTCACCACAGTATGTAAGCACCTTTCAGGCAGTAAAAATGTAGGTACCGAGTCTTCTCTTCCTGTATCTGAGCCTATACATCTGATTTCCTTGCGCGAGTGCCTGGCAGCTTACATTCATGTGTTAGGAGGATAGGTGGTGGTAGAGCAGAAGGAAGTTTGTAGCTTTATGTGTGGAGCAGCCAGGCAGTGGTTCACATGTTTGGCCGGTGCTGAACATATTAAACAGGATTCTTTAAACTTGTACATTTGTCTCTAAAGGAAGCCCAAGCAGAGAAGAAGCTTTTTTTTTTACCTTTGCCTCACTGCATGCTTGTTTCTGCTGCCATTACTCTAGTGTAGCTGTATATTTTATTTTAACATGCTGCTTCAGAGCAACAGAAGTTAACTAAAAATACACTTTCTCATCTTTGAGGAGTCAGTACTGTTTGAAAGCAGCCTGTTTCAGTTCTCCCCTTTTCAGCTGTCATTCCCAGCTGTCACAGGCTCCTTGACGTGAGGACTTTACCCCCCGTTATTGCCAAGCAGTTTGGTTAACAACTGTTGTCACCCAAAGGTTAAAATCTGAAAACTGGAATCTTTTGTTGCTTCCCTTAAAAATGTTTGCTTGCTGTTTGGTGGCATTTCCTTCGTTGCTCTGCCTTCATAGTGTTCCATCTATTTTTGCAGAACTGTGTAAAGCAAGTGAATGTCTAATGATAAATGTGTTCTTCCAAATATGTTAAGGGGCTCAGTTATGTCTGAGGAAAGGGTTAAAAAGGAGAATTTATCTTGTGCTGAGATGACATTCCATCCTATCCAGTTAGAATCTGTAAGTACAAATAGCAGCCCTTCTTGAATGTACAAAATTACTACTTTAAACAACCCTGTATGATATTGGAGTGTATCAGAAGGAAAATGAACAACTCTTTCTTAACTGACCAACTAATTACTTGGTATTACCTGCTTCCTCTATGGTTTTGGACTTCATGCAGGTATCCACTCTTTCTGCAAACTCAAGCAGTGTTTTGGGCTCCACACAAGTTAAATGTTAGATCAGGAACACTGGAGGAGCTGGCAAGATTATAAACTTGGCCTTTCATTGTGATGCTGAGTGACTTTTATGGGCAGAGATTGAAATAAAGGTGTTAGGAGTGTGATGTGGTAGAGTGAGTATGTTTACTTATGAACTAGTGTGCCTGTCCTTGTTAGGATCAAATGCTGTTTGGGCCAGTAATACTACTGAACACCTTCAGTTATTGTGATAGGAGAAGTTTGCATCATTTCAGCAAACATTCCTCCTCAAATTGACTGACAGACACTGAGGGCTGTTTTCTGTTCTATTTTGTAGAGACATCTGTCCACTGACCCTATATGGGTGAAAGCAGAATTAAATTGCAAAACATCACAAATGTGACATGATTGAAAAAGGCCTGGGGAACTCTATTCCATCTGAAAAAGTGCAATGTAAAGAACAGGAAAATCAGACCTTAATTACAGAGATTAGGTTGCTTTTTGCTGAACTGGTAGATTTGACCTAAAGAAGCAGGTTAGGTCCTTTTTTGTGTTCTTAATGTCTTCCTTCTCTGCCAGTCTAAGAATTTTTCTTAATGCTCAAAAACATAGGGAGACAAGTTATCCTTTTTTTTTTTTCCCTCAATACATTTCTTTTTAAACAGTGTTTTTTTTCCTCAATGCCTTGAGGAATTTCTGCCATGTGTCATTTCTGGTATGCATTAATTTTTTTTCCTTACCACCTTCTAGTCCATTTTATCCTTTCTCTTAGTTTCCTGCGTAGCATCTACTGTAAGTCACGTGAAGTTTAGACTGTAAAAGGAGCTGCAGGCTCTGTAACCTGTTCAGTCTGCTGTCCCGTTTTGTTTGTGTCTTTCTGTAGCCTTTCCTTTCTTTCTTAGTGTTTCTGGGACAGCTACACAGTAAATTCAAGCGAAACAGAACTAGTCGCATACTGCTGGTTTCATTCTTATGTGATTGTTCACAGGAAGGACCCAGGTACAGTAGGCCCCACGAAGAGCATGAAGTGGTGAATAAGGACTTTGAAGCAGACTTGGAGCTGTAATGACTGGCTTCCTTCCCTGCTGCTGTCCCTTCCCTTTCCTTGCAAAGCATTTTCATTTGAAAAACTAAGGTGTGGTCATCAGGCATATCTGTTCTCAACTTCCAGTAATTTTTTCCTTACTCCTGAGCTACCCCATAATTACATATGCAAATGTAGCATTTCTTTTTCCCTCTTACCTTGTACATGTGAAAGAGAAAGACAAGGTTACAGAGTACAGCCAGGGATGGTGCTGCTGTTGAGGAGCTACTGCAGATGGCCACAGAAGGGAAGTACTTGTCCTGCAGGACAAGACTTGCAGGGGATTTCAGAACTTCTGTGCCTCCAAGACAATAAGAAAGCTGTGTTCTTGTTAACTTTAAACTTCAGGTAGGAGCAGATTGATGGACAACTTGTTATTATAAACTCTTTTGATGTATTTTAGCTCTGAGTGCTGAGAATTTATTTGCATTGACAGTAGGAGTTTGTTTAGTAGACAGACACCTGTATAGTTATTATATCCAATCATTTAGTCTTCTTAGGCTATCCTGAAGGCTCCCTGTAGTCAGACAAGCTAAACTTTTGTTGTTCTTAACAGTGTTGTAATGATGCTAAAACTACAGAGGCTAAATGGAAAAAGACTATTCACGGTAAAGCTTACTGTGTGGTTTTTCTCCAGATTTAAAGTGACTGTCATACTGTATACCTAACCCTCTAAATATGTTTTACAAGAAGTAGTGGAAGTAAGATAGCATCAGTTCTGTGTTTCGGAGTGCTGCGAGACACTTTGCGCAGAAGTGGAATAATAAACAGACACGAGAAGCAGAATTGTATTGGTAGTTGCAGCATAGGGAAAGGGACATAGTTCCAGTGGCACAGAACGCAGTCTAACATGCCTTAGTTCTTTCACCACGTGGTTAATCATGCCTACAGGGATCAGCCTGCATAGCTGATCTGATAGTGACATGATGAAGATGACCTCTTATAAAGATGAGCCAGGTTTGTAGTCGGCACCTGAGTGACTAGAACTAGTGGTGACTTTCTGTTTCTTTTAGTCTGTTTGCTTAGGGGGGATAGTTTCATCTTCCCAGTGGCAAAGGACAAATGGATGACACACGTAACACAGAGGTTTATAATCCTGACAAAGTTCTCACCAGATATCTGATGTGAAGTGTGCCTGTGACTGCTGGGCTGCTTTCCTTCAGAAACAAAGTAAGTTAGTTAAGGATGTATGAGGCCTTGAGTGATCTATTCTAGTGGGAGGCGTCCCTGCCTATGGCAGGAGGTTGGAACTAGATGGTCTTTGAGGTACCTTCCAACCTAAACCATTCTAAGAGCTCCAGCAAATATAGGCACTTTCTTTATTTTAATATGAAGCTGGAAGCCTTCTCCACTTAATTACTTCAGTGTCTTTAAAAATAATTAGAAAGCTCCTTGTAATGCAGTGTGATATGTAAATCATTTCACTGCATTGGTGTTTGTGTGTTTGCAGTGTCCCAGTTCTTTGGGACATAGGAAAGTGTATACAACCTTTGTAATAAATCTGAGCTCTTTCCAGAGCAAGTAAGAAAACAGAAGTGCTGAAATTGAAAACTTGCCAAATGTCTTGTTCTCATAGTTTATAATTGCTTATAAACATAGCCCTTAATTCATCTTTTTGCCAATATTTTTAAAGCATTTTTAAGGTCTTTTCTAGCAAATCTTCTGCCTAGACAGATGCTTGTGACTTTTGAAGTTCCCAGATGCTCACCAAGTAAAGTCTTCCAGGTTTGTGTCTTAATGTATCTTAATAGGCATCCTAATTAAACCTTTTTTTTTAATGTTTCCCTAGCCACATTGTCTTCTTTGAACCACAGAAGCATTAAACAGGCCTGCAATCAAATGTATGCCTTGTTGGTTCTTGTGTCTACTCTCAGAATACTCTGTAGCCAAAACGTGCGCACGCGCAACCGTGTATGCTGTTTTCCTGCCTTTTCCTTTTGTCTGTCAAGCTTCTGGCTGATGGCAGATTAGCCATCTGAATGTGGGCAGCAAAGAGTAATGGGCTGTACAAAATGCCTGAGGCTTCTTACATGCAATAAAATGACTCCATTATAAAGCAAAAAATGACAAGCCTGCCATGGAGGATATCTGGATTGGGGAGATGGAGAGAGTAGCCTTTGGTTTATGGTGGTGTTAATGAGTGTAAAATAAACTTAAGGGTTGTTTTTTTTCCAACTGTCAAAAGTATTCCTAGATGCTTTACTGAGTAGTGCTGAAGATCCTTCCAGCAGGAGAACAACGATGAGCTGAATGGATGATGTACTACTTGCTGTTCCTGGCTCCTATATATGTGTGAGGAAAGAAAGGGAGCAATAGCATGAGGGCTCAGTTTCGTTTTACCATGCAGGTGTTTGGGTGGTTTTTTTTCCTTTCTTTTACATATATGTGTGTGTGTATGTACATTTTATATTTCTAGTGTTTTGATTAGTTACAGGATTACATAATCTGCCCTGCAGAAGTGTATTTGGTTTATTAAATCTTATGGAAGATGCGCTAATGGAGATTTGAAGGAAATTGAGCCAGAAACATGACTGAGAGATAATCTAGATGTTGGAAGAGGGTATAAATTATGAAGCTCTAGTGAATTGGATCAAGTAGAGCCACAAGTCTGTGTGCAGATGCACAGTAGCAGGATAAATAACTAGGAATCCTATCAAGATTTTTGACAGCTGTACTTAAGCCACTCTAAGAAGCTGGTGTTTAAAAAACCCTTTCAAGTCTCTACAGTTTACTGTGTCCATAAGCAGCACTGGCTGCCCTTGTTTTCATAGAATGGTTTAAGTTGGAAGTGACATCAGAAATCATCTGCTCCAGTCTCCCTGTCATGGGCAAGGGTGCCTCTCAGCTTGTCTTGGTTGCTCAAGGTATCATGCAGTTTGGCCTTACCTCCAGGGAAGGGGCATCCATCACCATTCTGGGCAACTTATTGCAGTGTTTCACCACCCTCATACTGAAGAACTGCTTCCTAAGATCCAGTCTAAACCTACTCTTAACTTCTTAACTTCTATTTACAGCTTTCAAGAAGATTTGTTTGTTTATTTTATGGAATACAAGCTCTAAAAGGTGTTCTCTGGAGGGGTGGGGGGAAGAAATGCTTCTTTCATTTATGCCAAAAGGAGGATCTTCCTGGATTACATCTGCTTGGAAAATGAAGACAGCTTCTCATAAACACTGGCTTCCAAACTATCTGACAAGTCAGCATAAAAACAATTTGGTCCATGGAATATGGAGGAATTGTGAAAACATACAAAACTTGTCCTAAAATTCTTAAAGAAAGGTCTTAACTTGCGCTTGTTTTAGTCTGTCTTCTTGTGAGTTGGTTCAGTGTGTCACTGTGGATACAAAGTGGGCTCTGGAAATCTATGCTTCAGCAGCAAAATTGCAACTTGTCATAAATAAAATTAGAATACTGTTTGGGTAACTCTTGTGGTCATTTTTTCTCACTCTACCAGCTGCTGCCAGATCTCACTTGACTGTCCTGGATGTATATTCCACACATTACATGGGCTTTGTCCTTTGAAATTGTCCTTCTAGCTGCACTTCACACACCGAGCTCTTCCCCAGCCTCTTGACTTGATTGTCTTTAATGGAAAACTCTTCTCCTCAAAATGTGTACTACTTTATTTCTTTTTCTTTCTCTTCTTCTCCTTTACTAAAGTCTCACATGCACACACTACCCCCGAAGAAAAGGAAACAGGTGAGAGCAATTTTGAGACTGGTTATAGCACAGAGCTCCACAGATGCTGCTCCCTTGATGGCAGGATTAACTCACTTTACACGTTTTATTTTGCAGTTCAGAATTGTTTCTGTGCTCTTATGAGCTTTTTAGGACGCTGAAGACTGTACCTGCTTTTGAAGGAAACTGGTGATAAAAGCTTAGCTAACCACCTCCAGCACTGGGTAGGCTGTAGATGGTGACAACTAAAATACGTTCCAGGCTAGTTTATTAAGAGAGGATCTTCTCTTCCCTTGCCCCACGAGATAGCTGTGGTTTACAGTAGGAAGGCATGAGTTTCTGCACTCACTGGTGGGTAATGCAAAGACAATTTGAGTGGAAATGGCTGTCTTATGGAAGAAGGAAGAAGCTACCTAGTTAACAAATCTTTCAGCATCTGTGACCTAATTGGCGCTACTGAAAGTAGGATGTTGTACTTTAATGCAGTTTAGAGAAGTTGGATTTATGAATATGAATTATAAAAAAAAGGTAGGACTATTCAAGTCTTTTATATGATTTTATATGAGAAAAGTGCTGCTGCCTTAGTCTGACTTGGCTGCAGTGTTGTGCCATGGTTGCTTTTCAGACAGATTTGGGAAGTTGTAGAATACCAAAGACAAAGTGAGAAGAAAACTTGAAAGCTCAGCTTCACTTCACCAGAAGAAAACATAGGAAATAGCTTTTGTTACCTTAAAGGTGTTTAGGTAATAAGGGAAAAAATACTCTTTCATCACAGTGTCATTTGCTGCTTTCTGTGATATTGAGACTACATCAGAGAAGTAGCTGGTTGAAATGCCATATATGAAGTTTGCAGGTATGACAGCATCTGTCATTCATAAAAAGTCTTGTGCTGTGGCACATGGCAACAGGAGGGGGAATCATAGAATCCTACAGTCAGCCAGGTTGGAAGAGACCTCTAAGATCATCCAGTCCAACCTGTCACCCAGCTAGACCATGACACTGTCTCATCCAGTCTTTCCTTGAACACCTCTGGGGACAGCGACTCCACCACCTCCCTGGGCAGTCTATTCCAATGTACTCTTCTTGCTTCCTAAAGGCACATAATTGCTCTTGATCATTGGCAGGTGATGTGACTTGCCATCACACTGGCCAAGACTCTTTCCAAATACCCCTTGTGGACTAATTCACTGCAGTCAGGAGCTTTTGAAAACTTTAACTGGGTCTTTGTTTCTTTCCAAGCTATCAGGTACATCTAGTGAACTGTCATGATTGAGGTTTCATGTTGTAAAATACAATCCTAGTACTAATAGACAGGATTGTCTTTCAGTTCTACCATCTTCTGTGTTGACACTTAAGAAAGATCACTCTCTTATTGGGAAGTAATAGTGAGGCAGACTTGGAATCAATTTAGGACACAATTATGATCAACAGCCACAGAGCTATGGGGTGCCTGAGGCAGTATGGGGAGAGCTCTCAAACCTGAGTTTGGTTGTCTTTAAACCTCTCACATCCATGTTTTCAGGTTTAGAACATAAACCAATTCAGAGTATTTATTGCTATATTTAACTCAAAGAACAAAGTATTTTAAAACTTCCTGTGGACAAATTGTCTTTTGATTGCTAATTGTAGTGAGGAGGAGGTGAGAGCTTAGTGTTTCCTTTGTAAAGTATCTAATCTACAAACTATGAAATTGCAGAAGGCTTTGTACAGATGAAGGTGCAGTGCTTGGCACAGAATGAGATGTCTGGAGGGTACAGGCTTGTGTGAACCCTGGTGACTCCAGTTTTGAGGAATTTCTGTGGATCCTCTCTGAAGAAGAGTCTCTTAGATGTATTTCAGAGACATATTAATAAAGCTTCATGCTTTTTCTTTATCTGGTAGTTCTTACAAGAAGTTAAATGCCTCAGTACAATGTAGTAGGTAGTGAACTCTGCCGTGCTGTCTCATCTAGCTGTGCAGGAACTTAATGATTTTAAGATATGCAGAGCTACAGTGTATTTTCATCTCCTTTCTTCCCCCTCCTTTTCCATGCAAGACTATTTTAGAGAAGGGAAAAAAAAACCTACCAAAAAAGTCAGAACTAGGGTTTTGAGCTTAAATAAAGGCTATGATTATCTCCACTGTAATAATAGGTGGTTCAGGTTTCTTGGAGAGGTCCTGTTGAACCTCTGTGACTATTGCAGAGTGCTTCAGTGGACACTGTTATGGTTGGGAACTCTTTAATTTGGGTACCTTGCAGAGGCTGACATGTAATCCTCAGCAGATCAGCCTGTAGTATGTGAACAAGGAGTATTGAGCTCTGATTTGGAGGAAGCATGTGTTCCAAATCTTTCACATGTGCTTGCCCTTAGATTTCCTTTTTTGCAAGAGTGTTTTGGAGAACCACACAGCCAAAAGCACCTTGGGATTGCTGCCTTGGATGCTACTGATGATATCTATTCAATACATTTGATAGCTTTTGTTGGTGGTTTTTTATTTGGTTTTTTTTATCTTCCTCTGCACCTCACAGATCCTGAATTATCTGGTAGCCATCACAGCTATCTACAGAACTCGGAATATTCTAAAACCAGTAAGCAACTGCTCCACCATGATAAATCTATTTGCTTACACAGCACGATAGAATAGGAAGGCTTTCCATGCTGTCCTAAGCATGACCTGCCAGTCATTAGCAAAGCAATGTGCTTTGCTCCCACTGGGGGACAGAAGGGATCAGGAGAGAAGTGAGTTCTGCCTTGCTTTGTGATATCTGCGTTGTCATCCTTGTAGCATCACGTGAGGAAGAACAAACATTTCTGTCTTGTCCCAAGCCCTTGAAAAACGTTTCCCTCTTTGGGATGTTTTTCTCTGTTTCTGCAAGTGGGATGCTCACAGAAAGCCTGTTACTTGTGGATTTCCACTTAGGCAGAAGGGGTCCTGTACAAAATACTCTATTTAGATTGGTTTCTTAGTTATTTATGGGGAAGGGGTGTGGATGAAGAAGTCGTACCGGGCACCTGGAGGTCTGAGGGCTGATTTCCTTAGCTAGAAAGAGCAGGCACATTTTGTGCTTCCTTGAGAGGCCTTTTCCTATTTGTCAAAAGGATAAAGGCTGTCTTCTGCCCAAAGGTTATTTAAACTGATGCCTGAGTGTATGGGAGCATGTAATGCAGCTAATTCCTGTTGGCTAATGGCGCACATCCTGCTAAACATGGCCCTCTTGCTGCTGCCTTGAGTAGCAGTAATGGGTCCTCTGTCTGTTGTTACCAAACTGTATGGTTTTGCTGGAAACCTCAAGGAATAAAGGCTGCTTTTTGGGAGATGCACTCAAAATGCTTTGGCATAGAAGCTAGAGGTAGTAATGAGAGGTACTGATGTCCTACTGTTCAGCTGATCAGTGGGCTGGAATACCTCCCCTATGGGGACAGGCTGCAAAAGCTGGGTCTGTTCAGACTGGAGAAGAAAAGGCTCTTAGAAGACCTTAGAGGAGCCTTCCAGTACCTGAAGGGGGCGACAAGAGGGGACTTTTCACAAGGGCTTGTGGTGATAAAATGAGAGAGAATGGGTTGAAGCTTGAGGAGGGCAGATTTAGGCTGGATATTAGGAAGAAATTCTTTACAGTGAGGGTGGTGAGACACTGGAACAGGTTGCCCAGGGAGGTCATGGATGCTTCCTCCTTGAAGGTGTTCAAGGCCAGGTTGGTTGAGGCCTTGAGCAACCTGGGCTAATGGGATATGTCCCTGACCATGGCAGGGAAGTTGGAACTAGATGATCTTTAAGGTCCCTTCCAATCTAAACCATTCTGTGAATCTATGAACTTGGGGAAGTCTGAGTTGCTAACAAAGTAACAAACATACCTGCTTGCCAGCTATGGCATCCTTATGTGCAACTTTCTCCTGCAAGAAGGTGAGATTTACAGTTTTCACCAGTAAGGAAGTCTACTGAGATCTACTGGTGGCAGCCTGCTATATTATTTGTAATATACAAAGGCATATGGTTGTTCCTAGGAAAGCATTGCCTGGGAAATGCCACTTTGCAGCGAGCAGATCTCTTCATCTGCAGTAAAAACAAATAACAACTTGTTTGCTGAACTGTGACCTGTTTTGGAGTGTCAGTCTTGCAGCTTGCTGAATCGACAGCTGGGCTTACCACTGTGCTGCCTGTAGCTTAGAGCGAGCTTCACAAAGGCTTTGGGAGAATACGTTTGTTTGCCTGCGCTGTTATTTCTCAGCAGGTTTTCAGTTGCTGCTTCCCTACTTTTCATGGCCCTGAAGCTGTCCAGCCTGGTACTACCGATTCAAGTTAGTTTCTAAAGCACCTTCTTTAAACATATTTAATGAAGGTTGGAACACGCAAATAATGCTTGATAAACTGAGGAAATGAATGACAAGTTATTAAATAATGCTTTTTGAGCTCTCTGGTTTAGCTAAGTGATTTAAATATGACTTTTTCTACTGGAATCAGCTGATCAACATTTAGGTAGAAAAAAACCTGTGGTTTTACTTTTTAAAGGGTGAAGGCATATAAATGCTTGTTCAGACTTTCTAATAATAATTCAGTATTTTGCATATGACTTACATGAGTTGACTTTAAGAATCTGACTAAAAAAAGAAAACTGCTCATCTTTTCTAGATTTTATGGTTCCAGCTGCAAGGATTAAATGTTCATCCAGAATTTATATTATCCCTTGAGTTGAATTCTACTTAAGATGCAAAGAAATCTTCCAGGCTGGCACAAACTGTATGTTGGTGTCTTGTGGCAACAGGAGTTTAAACTAGTTTATTTTAAATCCTAGCTAGCAGCAGCTGAAATGCTGCTGCACGACCTTTGACATGGGGACCCATGAATGCCCCAAGTATGATTTCACTTTCACCATTTTCTTTGTCAATCTGAATGCTTGTCAAATCAGATGTGTGTTTAGACCTTTTCACTGAATGTGCTTGGAGGGAAAGAACAAAGCCTGGGGTCAACTTGGAATAATCCTTGCGTTTATCTTTATTCTATTGTAGTGGCTTGTGGGGGATGGAGTAACTCTTCTCTGAGGTGAAAGTGCAAGTAGAGCGTAGGTAGGCTATCCGTCTTTTGCTTCCAGACTTTGCCAGCAGCCTCTCATGATTTCCTTGTGCTGGTGTACAGTTGGGCTGAGCAGATTGCTGGTCGATCCATGTGATCTGCTATTTGTTCTGCTCAGAACTCTTTTGAGGCTGCTGCACCTATCTGCCGATGTGAACAGCCACACAGAGCCTGCCTTGGGTAGCGTGCAGAAGTGGGTCCGTGTTACGTGGTGCTTTGTTCTCCTCGGTGGACATGGGAGGGGAAATCACACGCATTTTTGTACCACAGCTACTTGTGCTTCAGTGCAAATCATCTTTTCATTTTAAGAGATGAGCAGCTTCATATGTTGCACATAGGTATCTTTTGCTTTTGCAGGCTATTAGTCATAGTCAAGTAAAGAGTGACTAAGTCTGTTATTACCCATTGAAATTGGGAAAGGCTTTGTCTCTAAGGGAAGAAGCGTAGAGTGCTACCAAATTATTGTTATAGACTTTCTGCAGTATTTTTAGATTTTACTCCTGTGGTAGATTCACTTCACAATGCAGAATTGTTTCTGTGTGAAGCTGGAGTGGTCTGAATCTGTAAACGAGCTATTGTGCGGGGAAAGTACAAGTGGGTGGAGGAACCTTCTGACAAAGGGCCCAGTTACCTTTACAGTTTGTTCGCTGTACCTCGTACACTTTGTTTCAGAAGAAAAGCGCTATTCAAAGACTCCAGTATAAGGAGGCAGTCTTTCACACTAGGCTTGTGGGAAATTTCTCCCTGACTTGTGGGTTTTCAGCTTGTGTTGATTTACCCTGCACCTTCTGAGGCTTTGCCCGAAACTGCTTAACCTGTTCCTCGGAGCCCCCGCACCTCGTGGGGAGAACGCTTCCTCCGCTGACGCTTCAGCCAGAGTTTGCCACCTTACATGTGCCCTTCTTTGGCTTATTCTCTGTTTACTTTTTTATCAGACTTTGCAAAGTTTAAGTAGGGAGGGACTTTTATTCGAACGTTTTAAGGTCTTCTGAACCGGGAAATAACTTTTCCTCACTAACTTTGGAGATTAAAACCAACATTAAGCAACAAAGGGATCTCTCTTTTCAGCCTAGTAAGAGTCGTTCGGAAAGCATGAGTGTGCTTTGTTATTTTCTTTTAAACTCAACTTTGAAACTTGATGTTCTCTGTGTTAAATCTGCAGTTCTCTTTGGCTTCTTCCACACTTATTGCTGTTTACTTCCTCTTCTCATAGCTTTACTGGTGAAGTGCTTAAACCCTTCTTCATTTTGCTTGAAAACAAAGATGGTTCACCCAGCGCCCAGTTTTCAGGTTTAAAACACTTTCATGGAAGGACTTTGGGACTTTGCTGATGAACTGGATGGGTTTTTTTTGGTTGGTGTTTTGTTTTTTGGTTTGTTTTTTTTTTTTTTAAGGAGAATTTAGGGTCCGCCTTGGAAGAGAGTGGAAGGAGTATTGTGAGGAGAGCAGGGCTCTGCTTTTCTTCCTGGACCCTGGATGGCTTTGTGGTTGGACATGAACACCTAGAGCAAGCTCCTGCTTCCATTGTGGAAGCAACTGAAGGAGCCCACAGGCTGCCAAATGACAGCTGAACACATGAGCTGAAATGAAGACTCCAGGCCAGCAGAACAATTTTAAAACAAAGTAGTGGAGACATGGACCTATGCCCGTGTTAGCTGTCTGTGCTGTGGAAGCAGTGGGCACTGGCAAGAGGGCAGAAGAGGTGTTTAATGTTAGGAAGCAGTCTGATAGGGTTACAGTGATGGCTTTCATTCCTTGTTAGCTGCGTCCTTTGCGTGTGTTGGAGAGAGACATTTTCAGCCTGCAGTCTGCTTAATGCTGCCAATAGCTGTTTTAGGAGAGTAACTTGGAGATCTTACTCTCATCCTCACCCCTTGCCTCTCTAAGGAATAAGTTTAGTGCCTTTGTTCAACATTTCCACAGTAAGTTTGCTCAGCATCTCAGGCAGACTGAGCAGCACGGTGTTCCTCCAAATTGTTCACCCCCTTCCCATCATGACCTGTCATCCTGCACTTCTTTGGATGTTGCATTTAGGTACCTGAGTGTCTCCAACCTGCATACAGCAGCCTGTGTATCTGACCTGTAGTGTCTCCATTGCACATTTAGTCCTGTAAGACTAGTGACAGCAAGAACTTGCATTGTAGAGCTCCCTTATTCTTGCAGGCTGTAAACTAGTAATTTATATCCAGAATATTAACCTGCATATGCCAGTGTTTACTGTTTCACAGTAAGTAGTGCTCTGAACAATACCACCATATTTCAGTGCAAATGATACATGCTTCTCAAAGTTGGTATGAGCTCTCATCTCCCAATCTTGGGTACTTGTAAATGATACCAGAAAATATTTTTCTTGTAAATTAATCATAACTAAAAGGCAACAGCTGAATGTTCCCTTTTTCTGTATCAAAGTTTTTTAGTTGGTAAATCAAACCTGCCTTTCTTCAAGTGACACTGAAGCTGCCATTATACAACAGCATTTCTTCTGTGCCTCTCATCTTATGTCAGGCTAAGGAAATAGACACTGCTTAAAAGTTTCTCTTTATGTTCTCCTTTTCCCAAGACCATTTTAATCTTGAGATGTTAAGAAACATTTCCTAACAACTAATGCTTCTGTGGCTAGTCTGTTGGCTGCCAAATCTGCTGTGCTCTCTTGTGTTGGGTTTTTTAAACTTCTAGTGATATGAAGGTGGGTTTGGAGAAGCACTTTACCAGCTGAGGAATGAAAAGGCTGAACTGGGGGAGCAGTGCCAAAAGGAAAAAAAAAAACTTGCTGTTTTGTACTTAGCTGAGTAGTAGTACATCCCTAGCTGCTTTCAGGGTCTTCCAAGAAGGTTGAAATTCCTGTTTCCTTTCTGCCAGCTGCAGCTGGGAAGACATGCAGATAAAATGATAAACAATGGAGTGAGTTAGTGGCAGAGCAAGGGAACAGCCAGTCAAACATGCTGTTAAGCAGCATTTCTTTTAAGGAGAGGAATAAAAGAAGATTTCTTCTTCTAAGTGGTGGGAATATTAACAAAGTAACAATGCTTTTTGCTTTTAGAAGTTATACAATGCTAATAATCTGTCATGGAACGAGTAAAACAGTCAAGCTGCTGATCTAATTTTGCAGTTGGTCACAAATGCAGTTTAGTTTAAAGAGGCAGCTGTATACTTCAGTTGACAATTCAGCAATGGAAACTTAATGTTTCTGATCCTGTATTTCCTTTTACTGCCTTAAAAAAGGTGCCTGGGGAAATAAGTAAACTCTAATAAGCCTTAAAGGCTCCCTCATTTGGATTAATTTAGACTATAAAGGTGTAGGCAGAAGTACTTTCAAAGCCACAGCTCCTGGGCAGAATGACTGACCAGAAGCCTGCCATGCGGGGGTCCTTCAGCTCATCTGCCCCTGCAACTTGCCACACGGCCGAATCTCCCTGCTAATTTGGAAAGCCTGCCTTCCGATGCCTGGAGTCCACTGGTGTCAAGCCTTCCTTCAAACTGTGCTGAAATCTACGTGTGCAGCAAGCCATGTGAACAGCCTCCTCTTAAAATGTGAACGAGGTAGGTTTGGTCCCAGGTTTCCCTCTGGGGACAGCGGAGTTGAGCCCTCTGGCACATCTGGCAGCCCCAAGGCTTTTGTGCTTTTTAGTTTTTTGGGGTTTTTTTTTCACTTTCAGCTTTAGCTAAATACTCTCACTTGGTTACTTTATAGAATACCTCATTCCAAAAGGAAAACTAGAAGTTGCCTCACCTGATCATTTAAAACTGACGTTGATCCTACTTAAGTAGCAACTACTTGAAGAGTTAAAGGAGCTGACGGCTCAGCACTCTTCATGCCATGGAATTGTTTTCTGGGAGTTTTATTTGTTGGTTGGTTTGGCTTTTTTCTTGGAGTTGTTCCTGTCCCAGTAGCTACAAGAGAATACAGGGCAATCAGAATAATTAGAAATTTATGTGCTCAGGTGAAACAACAGAGAGGTTGCTGCTGGGAATACCTTGACAAAGTATGAGCTGAAGGAACTAAAAGGCTTAGGGAAAGCATTGGCTCTGGTAGTCATGAGGAAGTGTGGAAATGACAGCTTTTGTGAGACTTCAAGAAGACAGAATAATGCAGAATCACTGTCACATTATTTGCAGCAATATTTCATTCAGATTTCCCTGTAATTGCTGCATTTACATCCTAGTCCTTGACTGGAAATCATCCTGGTCGAGGTGGCAGACAACCCAAAGGAGAAGGAGTTGAGTTGTCAGTCATCCTCTATCTTGGAGAATCCTGGTCAGCAAGAAAGCTGGGGCAGATCAACACCTCAGCAGGCTGACTGTTGGCCTCTCAAGGGTCAAGAATGTAGCCTTCTGCTTTTGTCCTTTTCTGCAACTGTGTGATATTGAGGGACTGAGAGAAGGACGTTAGCCTGAGTAATTGTTGAACAATGGTCCCAGATTTATTCTGTGGGCAAGCAATTGGTGCAGTCCTTGGCCCTGCCAACAAGTGGATCTGTGCAGAGATTATCCTCTGTATTTATTTTATCTCACAACTGGGACAGATCAAGAACAAGTGGTCCATTCAGAGCAATTTACAGAAGTGATACTTGGTTGTTGTGTAGTGTCTGAGCATACACTAACTCGATTTCTCGTGGCTTCTGTAGTGTAGAATTTGGTTGTTTTTTTTAAGAACAGGTTATTGTCTTCCACTCAACCTGTATTTATTTAGCTTTCTAGTTTTGCAAGTCCAACACTAAGTGCATATATGTAGCAGCTGATGAAAAATGTGGCTATAATGCTTAATTATTAGGGAGATAGATCTTTGTCAGGCCTTCTCTGCTCACACAGTTCATGAATGAAGGATATTTTCCCTGACCAGTTGTGTGCTGGACATTATTCAAATGTGTTGCTATTTTTGAAGACAACTTTTGTAGGACAGGTTATCTCCCTCCTTATGTATATCTAGAAACCATTTGCTTTGCGTGCTGACTGAAACCTGTATGGAATGCAGTTCAGGATTTCCACTTGTGCTTTACCAGCCAGGCTTTCTTCTTGTAACTCAGTGTATTTTCTCATGAGAGTCCTTGCTTTGTAAAGGTTTTTTAAAGGACCATCATCCCAGGAGTTGCTTACAGCATGTGTGTGCTTGGCCTACCAGCATGCCCATGTACTTTGGCTGTATGAATTGTTGAGTTGGCTCACAGACTAGAGCACCTAAATTTAGATGCCAGGGTGTGAGCTCATTGCTTGTGCTCCCATTATAGTCTGCAGAGACCAAGTCAGTGAACCTGAAGAGCTGTTCAGCTCACTGAACATAGGTATCTGCTTTAGAGTAGGAACTTAGGCAGCTAGTGATGCATAAATTCCTAAGTCTGTATTTTGTTACCTGTGAGCTGTATCTCGCCCTAATACTGGTTTTATTTCTAACAGCTGAGAAACTGTTCATGTTCTTTTTGCTGTTAATACTTCTCTTGTGAGTTCTGTCCTGTGCTCTTTCTTTGAAAATTAGAATCATGGTTGAAATTCCTGAGTGCTAACAGCTACATCTTGAAGACAATACCTGTCTCAATGCTTTCTCTAACAGACCGACCTTAAGTATCTTACAGTTCTCTGGGACTCAGACTGTTATCTCTGTTCAGCTGGGAAGCAGGCATCCTGTCTCATTCCTGCCCTTTCAGAGCACCTACCTTGTTGAGCTGTAGCTGGACCCATCTGATTCAAGCGAGATTTCTCATAACAGGAAATGAATGAGCTCCTTGCAACCAGTTTGCTATCTCAAAGTCTTGTTAGGAAACAGCAGTTGAGTTGTTCAGTATTCTCTTGTTGTGCTATCAGGGTTGGTCACAACTAGCTTTTAACTTAAAACATTAATCTCTATTGATTAGTTAAATAGTGGGTTTGTACTGAATTGGTGGTCAGAAGTGAAACTGATGTGTGGGGCATTGGGTCAGGGAGGTTTGGCAGTGGGACAATCCACTTTGAACAGTGACAAGCCACTGGGAAGAGCTAAGATACTATTTATCTTTTCAAGAGCAGTGATTTATTTTTTTTTTCAGTGCAATGGCCTTGACTTCAGTGTGGTTAGAGTAATTGCTATTTTTGTTCAGATCAAGGAGGAGTCAGTTCTATAACTGGGCAACTCAGATGCAAAAGTGTCTTTTTTTTACTCCCTTGTTCTTTTTTTTCTGTTATATTAATACTTTTAAAAGGTTTCTTCATAGCCAGAGAGTGTCTCTGTGGGTATACAAACAGCTTGGATTTTGCCTTGTTCTCAGTATTGAGAGTGCTCACTTACCACAGGTCGTGTTCTGTACTTCATTAGTTAAATGAATGGGGGACGCAGGAGAACAACCTGAAGAATGGTTCTTAAACAATGTAAGTCTCTCTGCAAAGCTCTAGCTAAAGTTCTCCATCTTTTAATTTTCATATTTATACAGGTTTATTTCTTAATAAGCTTTTCAACTTTGTCTATGGAGGGGAAGAGACTTAAGCTAGAGTGGGAGCAGCTTTGCTCCATTCCAATGAATTAGTGGAGTGGTGAAACACACTGTAGGTGTCCTATAGGAATTCAGCTTGTAACCACTTCTTGTAAAACCTCAGGTTCTGAGGTCAAATAATGGGATTGTTTTTTTAACTATCCATTCAGGTGTAGGTTTCTCAGGAGTAGACTTAAGAGGGGACTGTAACTCCTCTGTCAAAATTCATGGTAGTTTTTCTTCAGTATATTGTTCAGTAGATAAAAAATCATGGAGCTTTGCAGGGGGCCTTGTGTGTCCTTCTCTTCCTTCCAGAGCAGCATGTGTCTTCTTTAAAACAATGGCTTATATCTATTCTTTGTGTCCTGTCTTTGACTTGAGAGTTGTAAGGTGACTGTGATTCTGTGACTTAAAATTACAGAGGACCTAAATCTACCTGAGAAGTTTTATATAAATTTCTCCCAACTAATCACTCAAAAGAATTAATTTAATTTTGTGGACTAAACATTATCTTATCTATTCCTTTAGAAATCAAAATATCTTAAAGTTATGCAATAAAATCTATTCAAGGTCATCACATTCCTTCAGTAGTCTGAAAAGATGATACTTGAGTGAAAATAGTTATGCACTGTTCCTCTCTCATCCTTCTAGTAATGCAAGTTTTGAGAAGTCTTTAGGGAAAGCCTGTTTGGTTTTGGATTTCCCCCCCACCCTAAACATTATTTTTAGCTTTTCCAAATACTCTTTTGAGGAATTAATATCCACATTATTTGATAGCTAAACTTATAGACTGTGTGATAAAAGAAACTGGGGGTCTGAAAGTTACTTACCCAGTATGTAGCAGTAAGTAATTGAGAGTATCTACTCAGAACGAATCTTCACTCGATAACTTTTCATATTGACCTTTTGGAGATTTCAGTCTCCAGTAGCTGGCTTCACCTGGACTGCTCCTGGAGAACCTCATCCAGCTCTGGAGCTCTCAACTCAGGAAGGACATGGACCTGATAGAATTGGTCTAGAGGAGGACCACCAGGGTGACTGGGGAGCTGGAGCGGTTCTTCCTCGAGAACAGGCTGCGCGAGCTGGGGTTGTTCAGTCTGGAGAAGAGAAGGCTCTGGGGAGACCTAAGAGCAGCCTTCAAGTACCAGAAGGGGGCTACACTAAGGCTGCAAAGGGACTGTTTACAGAAGTCTGCAGTAATAGGACGAGGGACAATGATTTGAATTTAGAGAAGAGGAGATTTAGATTGGATGCTAGGAACAAATTCTTTATCATGAGGGTAGCAGAACAATGGAACAGGTTGCTCAGGCAGCTAGATGAGCCCCCATCCCTGGAGATACTCAAGATCAGGCTGGACAAGGCTCTGAGCAACCTGCTCTGGTGGAGGATGTCCCTGTTGACTGCAGGGGGTTGGACTAGGTGAGCTTTAGAGGTATCTTTCAACCCAAACCATTCTATAATTCTCTAAAACACTAGCCAAGTACTTCAGACTGTATCTGCTCTCTGCTGTTAATGTGTGTCTACCTCAGAAAGTGTGGTCCTGAGAGACGCTGAGGTTCATGGTGGCTAACTGTGAGCTTCCAGGGCTTCTGGATAGGGCTTTTTGTTTGCAGGAAAATACTAAGGAAGTGATGGTGCAGTTGTGTATGTCACTAGTGAAGCCCAGAGCTAGAAAATCATACCTGCTTCTTGTGCCAGCTCTTCAGCATGGTTGCCAGCATAGCGCAATATACAGGAAGGATCCTCTCTGTGCTCATAATCAAACAAACAACAACAAAAACCCAAACCACTGCCAGCAACAGCAACAAAATTACATAAAAATTGCAGTGGAACCATTAGTGCTGAGAATAAAGAAGTGTAGTTTGAGTTCACCTGAAATTAAAGGTAGGAGGTATTGTGGTAAGTCTCAAACTCAGAGAAAGGAAGGTGTGAAAGCTGAAGTTCTAACAGGCAAAGGTAGACATGTATTGCTTCTCAGTAGTTACTTTAAGCATTGCAGAAGAGCAGTTGCTGTGCTTCAAAGGGATCCTGGAGAAGAAAGGAGCAATGCTGATCACCAGCATCCCTGCAACTCTGTAGCACCAACTATTTTGCAAAGTGGTGATGATGGGGTAAAATCATCATCTTCTTGCCATTTGTCTCTTGAATGCATGTGTAGGCTCTTACTAGTGCAGTTGTTAATTAGTATGGAGTGGCTGTAACATGCAGTACAGCAGAGCAAACGAGTTTGCTTTAATTTGAGCTGGCTTGCTGCTGAACGTGTGCTCTTTAGTTATATACCCTGCGTCTCAGTATACTTAAGGTGCCTGGCCTCCTGGAGGCACAGCCCACCTTGACACTGCACAGCTGGCAAATGGCACTTGCTGTTGGCCAGGATTGGCTTTGAAATGTTGCCAGCCCCAGGGGCCTGTCTGCTTCCTGTACTGTGTAGGAGTTGTTTGCGGGGGCTCTACTTGGTGACAGTAATACTGTATGGGATTACTCCCTCTGGATCACCCAATGTCTGCTTTACTGGATATGACCAAGTAATGCTTCATAACTTTAATAGCATCCTTCTTTAAATGAAGCAGATTTTCTTGGGAGGAAGGCTCCTGATAAAGAATATCCATGTGCAGTGCAATTCTGTTCAGTGCTCTTTGCAGCAGTCAGTGAAGTTTTGATCTCAGTCATTGGTTGCACCTCTTGAAAAGATTTACTTAAGGGCTAGTCTAGCACACACCATGTGTGACACAGGGTTTCTTCAACTGCACCTTGTCTAAGTTGGAATATCTGTAGAAAGGGTACCCTACCTGAATTATTCTCTTAGTTTTGGGAGGGTGTTCTTTTACTTTCTCAAGTGGAAAAGGTTGTTTTCAGCAGTCTAAACCAAAAGTATCTTCAGGTTTGGGTTAGCGTAGGGATTTTAATGTATTTGTTCTGTCAAAAGTGTAGGTACACACACAGCAGGAAAAGGTTTGGGTGTTTGTAAATCAGATCCATCCCTTCTTTTGAAGGATGTGCTTGTTTGGATGTATTCTAGTAGCAGTGCTCAAGAGTTAAGTTTGAGGTCAGTAATGACCCAGAACAGTCCAACTGTTCCAGTCCAGTTGTACATAGTAATGCACAATTGTGTTGTATTTGTGTGTGAAAGGGCAGGGATATCTGTGTTAGATAACTGGGTTTTGTGATGAGATTTTATTTGAAGTAGTTAGGTACTTACTGGTTTGAATAGGTCAGGAAAATGTGTGTTGTTTTTAAAGTAAAAAGC
The DNA here is from genome assembly GCA_013400475.1 of Tricholaema leucomelas. Taxonomy (NCBI): domain Eukaryota; kingdom Metazoa; phylum Chordata; class Aves; order Piciformes; family Lybiidae; genus Tricholaema lacrymosa; species Tricholaema leucomelas. Next base: position 861,841 of record WAAF01014704.1, read on the forward strand.
ATACCCATTGCTTCCAGCTCAGTATTTTAGTAGTTTTCTTGCTGCCAAGTAATAGCAGTAAGTTTCTGCTGCTGTGGAAGCAAAATAAATAACTAAGATGGTCCTGCTGACTGATAGACATCTCTTGTTGCTGCACTAATTGCTAACAACATATCATATCTGTCAGTGATCTCCCTTGAGGTATATCAAGCAGTTTTTGGTAAAGACTCCTGCTGTGGTGCCTACAGGAGTCTGGACAGCTGGCGTCTTATTTTCCAGTGGCTATTTTGAACCACCAAAGCAGCAGTTAAATGATAAGGAGCCATTCAAAACCTGTATGTACTGCACTTACTTTAGTAGAGCTGTTTAGTCAAGGGAAGCAGCTTCAAATGAGTCAGAACAGTTTTGGGGTAGGTTCAAAGCATTTCCTGAGGAGTAACATTTGAAAAGGACCCATAAGGAGTTTCTTTTAAATGCTTAGCAATGTTTTTGATACCCTGAACTCTAACAGCTTTTCGGTGTAGAAAGCAGGCAGCTGTCAGGCGTGGTTTGGAAAATCAGTGAATGTTAAGGGAGAGGAAAAAGGAGGAAAAAGTTCCATTCAGATGAGAATTTCTTACCCTGAAGCTATTAGCGCTACCATAGATCCAGCTCCCTGTGTAACCAGTATGAGAAACATGGAATAAGTGCAGGTTTTTCCCCAATCTTATAATGTTACAGGATTTTGGGAAGTGTCCCATGAAGAGTGTTTCTATAGCTTTGAGCTCAGTTAGAACCCAAACCAACTGAAAATGTGGTTGGGACAGATGAAACAAACCGCAAAGCAGACTAATGCAGAGATGTCTGACAGTCTGCTTGCAGCTCGTTTCCAGGCAAGATGTGTGGCATTTAGCTAGTGGTAAGAAGCTGTTTGGGCTCCAGTTCAGTAATTCAGGGTTTCATAATCTTGATATTCACATTTAGAAAGAAATGTCAGAGGTATTTGTTTTGCTGTTTCTGATTCCAGGTTGCCACATGCTTTTGTTACTTTAATAAATAGCACAGCCAACACAAGGTATGTGGTATGGCAAGAAGCACTATTAAAAAGCTTCCACTATTATCCGTGGAAGTGAGCTGTAGATGAAGAGCTCAACTTGTGCTTTGAACTGGAGAATGCAACTTTGTGGCGGTGCTTTCAGTGATGCAAACCTGAAAGCTGTTAGCTCATTCTCAGTACTTTTTTGGGTACTCCTAATGAATTGTTTTAAATGACCCAACTTCCTGAAACGTTGTGATACTTCTGTACAAATATGTGCTGCCTCCATCCTTTCTTCCCACTCTACCTTTGGATTGAGACAGGTAAAATTGGTAATTCCCTTCTGTGATGCTGTGCCATCAGCAGGCTCAGTAGAGAGGACTGCTGCAGTGCTAGTTGCAGATATGTTTTGGCACTTCTGTCATATTTGTTTGGATGCCTCTTTGGCATGCACAAAAGACACCAAAGAAATGTATTTTCCAGACAATGCTAGTCTGGTCATGGGTAGCCTCTTGGATGTTTTGTGTTCTTCCAACTTACTCTGCTTTTGTGAGTGTTAGTGGAGGGGGAAGAAGTTGGGGGGAAGTGAAGTTGGAATCATAGAAGTTATGTGTGCTTAAGCTGTTGAACTCTAAACTTCTTGAGGTGTGGGAATGGTACTTTGCTTTATCTTGAGTGGGCATTCCTGTGGTTCTTACATGTTGCTCTAAATGTTTTTAGTGGCATGTTTTCAGGGCAAATTTTCTGCACAGAAATATCTTCAGAAGCCATGTTTTGCAATTTGCTTTGGTTATTTAAGCTCAAACCCTTCCATTAGGAATAGGGTAAGCAATTCCAAGAGTAGCATGTCCCCAGAGTAAGATTCTACAGATAGCTACTTGGTCTTGTGTCAAGAGAGGAACCCCTTCTTTTAGGGCATCTTAGAAATAACTTAGCAAGATCATGAAGGTAGACACTGTGCTATATTCTTAGTGCCCCAAGCAGTATTCTATAGTAGCTTGGCATAGGAAAGTAATGCAGAGGTGGCAGAGTAGATTGCTGCATGCTGGTGTGTCTCTGCGTTCAACGTGTGTGTTGCCATATGCTCTGTGGTCTCAAATAGGTGTGTGTTCTGAAAGCTTTCCAAACAGAAGGGGTTCTGCTGTTTCTCAAGCAGTAGGTCATCACTGGTTTTGGACAAAAAGGTCTTTTCCAGCCTTGGTGATTCTGTGAAACAAAGCTACCTCTTCACAAGTGGTTCATTTCATATTTACTGGTGTAGACACTAAGCAGACTTCCACAGCATATTCTTGCACCATGTAGTACTGAATTGAAGTGAACACGGGTTCAGCTGATGTTCATTTAGGTCATCTAAGAACGAGCAAATTCAGAGGCACTGAGTAAATGAGATGAATTTTTCTCTTTCATCTAACATTGCTATTCAAGTTCTGAAACTTGTTGACCTTTTCTTCAGTGTTGGAGTATCCACAGACTTTTCCTCAGCCATTATAAATATGTTAACGAGTAATTCATTGTTTTTTTTTCTGAAGGTGTCTGGCCTAGAGGTGGAAAAAAGTCCTTGTGCTGATACCGAAGTATTTATTATAAAGTATCTCTTTGCTGATCTATGAGAATGGTTCTCTTGGTAAAGCTCTTGGCTTCATCTTTCACAGTTGTCATCCCTGTTCTGTTAATATAGGCTTGTATTTGTTTTGGATAAGAAAAGCTATTTCTGCTGTTACAAACAATTAACTCTCTTTAAATGTACTATTTCGAAGGGAAGAAGTTTGGCTCAGTAGATACATAGAATCATGAAGTACCGACATGTTTGTAAAGCTGTGGACATTCCAACCATCCATTAATGCCTTGTCTCGAAGCACTGAAGTACTTCAGAGAAAGTAGGTCACCAAAGACAGGATAGGAGCTGGTTACAGTCACTTCAGTAATGTTGGCAAGAGGTGTGGCAGTGTCTTGTGACCAGTGCAGCTGTGGCAGTAAGACTTAGCTGAACTGAGAAAAGTCTGCTTTTCCTGTGACGTGTTTGGAAAGGCCGAGATAAGCCAGTAAAAGTGATTAGAATTATCCTTTTCTGAAGGAATCTCTGGGTCATCACTTGGCCAGAGCCTTTCAGCTGGCAGTCTCGTGCCAGGATCCTTGAGCACAGAGACTGTGGGCTTCCTCACCGGTGGGTCTGGAGGGTGGCATAGCACAACCTCCCTCCTGAGCTGGCGCTCTCTACCCTGCTGGCCAAACGTAAGGACGAGGTCTGTGCCCCAAGAAGGCAACCAGGTTTTCCTCCTCAAGCCTGGCTAGCCATTAATTTCTGATCAGTTTAACTTCTGCTGTGTCATGCCCTTGATTTGAGTAGCTGTGATGGGCTGTATGTGCATCAGCACATTTTCCTAGGTTCAAATAATAGCCTTCCCCTGGCCCTGGCTGCTCCTCAGCGTCCAGCCGTGGCTGTGAGCGGCGTTGGGTTACTCACGAGAGGAAGGGTGTGGAGGAAATGTGATACAGCTTGACAAATGGCCTGGAACCCTTTTAGCCTGAACCTGCCTGAACCTACACTCACAGTCAAGGCCATATGCTGCTACAGATTATTTTATATATGAAAAGAGAAGAGCAGCTGGCAGACAGAGCTAATAAAAGGGAGTTTGTGGAGTGGAGATGTGTCCCAAGCTTGAAGTTTCAGGCTTCTGGGAGCCAGGGTAATGGTAGGGGAGCTGGTGTGGCTTAAGGCTGTGCTTTAATTCTAGGAGAAGAAAGTAGTTCCGAGATGCTGTTTGGATTTTTTTGTTGTTGTTGCTGCTTAAGAAAAGAAGGAGGAAGGATCAGGAATCAAACTTGAAGAACAGGTGGCTGGTGCAGTGCTCTTTCTGAGGGAGTGGTAGATGAAAAGAGCAGAACAAAAGGACTCCCATACAGATGGGAGGGATTCGTGAGGTGCTTAAATGTGCACTGTAAAGCCTGAATGTGGAAGTGCAACCTTGAGTGAGGATTTAAAATTTTGGAGTAAGATGTTTTCTGCTTCTTGATTTGTCTTGGTTTTGTATTTGTCTCTAATAGACCCCACAATGCGATACTTGAATTCTGTCATGTGTTTTTAACTAAGAGTAAGATGAATTCAAGCCAAGCAGTGTCATGCCCTTAAGTCCCTTGTAGGGATCTTCCTCCATGATGCACTGAATGAATGATCCTGGCATTATGGTCACATAAAAACCCTAAAGGAAAGTGTGTTTGTAACTGTCAGTGAACAGCTTCTGGAGATAACGGATGCTTTTCAGAAGTCTCAGTGATCCTCTGGTAGCTTTGCCATCACATGAGCCAAAGAGCAGGGAAAATAATGGGTTTATTAGAGGGTGTGCGGAAAAGCACTGGAAGAAGGGGAAATGTTTTCCAAAACATAAATTGTGTGTATGTTAGAGACATTTCTCTTGTGTTTACCTGGGCTGATGACATTTTATTTGTTCTAAGTTCATCTCCTACCATCCACAGGAGGCCTTCTCCTCAACTTCTTATGTCCCTCTGAATCATAGTGTGGGTGAACAAGAGAAGCAGGAATATGGCCAGTATTTGGGGTAGATTGAGGCAGAAGTGGCACTGGGTCGTGTTTCAGAGCCGCTGCCCCACTTATATGGATGTGGATTGCAGCAAGAGGAGAGCACAGGGAAGCAAGCATGAAAGGAAACATGGCAGACTCTGTCCTGTGGGATGAAATGCATTGGTTTAATCTTAATTTAATGTGAAACGTGGGGGAAGGTTGTGGAGGGGCATTGTAAGCTCCCTGTTACATAAAGATATGAGATTCTCTGTGTGAAGGAAGCATTATGTAACAGAATAAAATATTAAGATGAGATTTCCAGCAAGCAGACGAGTTTAAGATTTAACACAACTAGCACTTATCATAGTCAGCTCTAAAAAAGCAACTGGATTTGTAGGATTCAGAAATCTTAAGATGATGTTTGAGGGAGTCTCTCTCCCTGTGTGTCTTCAGTACTCCCATCCTTTCATCTTCCACCCACTTGCTTCCCATCTTTTGGGGGAGGGAGAAGTTACATGGCTTTTATGGATTTGAGACTGGCTCAATGCACACAGGTTTGCAGTAACTGTTTGTAAATGTTAACTGTTAATGATGGCTTCCTCCTCCTCCTCTTGGAAGTACATTTTATGGTTGGGCAACTTGTGGAAAAATTCACTTAAATTTTCTGACAGTGATTTTTAATGCTCCATTTGCCAAGGGTGAGGGGAGGGGTGGCCAAAGGGGGAGAATTGGTTTGGGTGCGAGATTCGTGTTGGATTTGTTTTGCTAACAAAGGTCAATGTGTACATTTTCACTCTAGGAGTCTTTGGAACTTGTCTTTGCCTAGACCTCTGGAAGAAGTAGTTTGTTAAGCTTCATTGCCTGTTGAATAGATTTTAGTGAATGGTTAAATTGCTTTCTCTGTGAACTATGACTTTTTTATGACCTGTTTCAAACTAATTAACATGCCACACTTACTGGAAGCAACTTGTGAGTTTTGACTTTGAACAGAAAAAAAAACTTCATCAAGAACTCAATTCCTTCAGTTAGACTTCAGTCTATCAACATGAAGGATGTCTTAAATCTTTCGTCTGCCTCAACCTAGGTTTGCAATGTATAATTTAAACCAGAGCTTCTTGTGAGGCTTTCCATAGCTGTCTGTATTAAATATTTGAGAGTCAGTTCTAATCACTGGTGTAACAGGCAAGCCTGCACTACTGGAATATACAGTTGTGGCATGTACTGTCAAGGAGAAAGCTGATTTCAGATAACATAACAGTAAAGAAGGTTGAAAAAGAAGTAACCTGAGTGGGTAGAGAAAGCAGGTTGTGTTATATAGTATAGGCTGGATGTTAGGAGGAAGTTCTTCACAGAGAGAGTCATTTGCCATTGGAATGGGCTGCCCAGGGAGGTGGTGGAGTCACCATCCCTGGAGGTGTTCAGGAAAAGACTGGATGAGGCACTTAGTGCCATGGTCTAGTTGACTGGATAGGGCTGGGTGATAGGTTGGACTGGATGATCTTGGAGGTCTCTTCCAACCTGGTTGATTCTATGATTCTATGATCTTGATGTTCCTTTTTATATGTTCTTTTGCCAAGAACTGAATGAAAGTTTGGAAAAAATAAAGAATTGGGTGTTTTTCCCTCTCCCCTGCTCCCCAGGTCTGAAGAATTCCGATTCCGTTAACATTTAGCACTCCGGATCGCTCTTCCGCTCCTATCGTACTTCCAAAAAGCCACAACTCATGATGCTGTGACACATAACTGTGACATTTGGGGGAGGAGTAGGGGATAATATTGAAGCAAAACGTGTATATAAGTTTGAGATTGAGGTGTAACAGTAGCATTAAATAAATGCAGAAGGGTCACATTTTTTGTGCTTCTCTGTTTTGAAAACGTAAGTGTAAGATCCTTGAGAGTAGAGCTCCAATATGTGCATCTTCAGGTTTAAGAGCCCTCCAGTGGCATAAGTGTACTTTCACTTATGCAGATGAAGACAGTGTGGACTTAAAGATGGTTTTCTAGAGATGAGACTAAACACTTTCGTAATATCTCCTTTACATTTCTGTCTGTTTAGACTTTATCCTGCCCTCTTGTATTGCAGAAGGCAGCAGCGTTTTCATTGTGAGCATCTCCCCCTCCTCCCCTCCCTGTTGTCTGTTCTTTTTTTTTTTTTTTTTCAATTTGCTGATAAAGTGGCAGCTTTTACCAAAAACCCCAACAGATGATTGCTCTTTAAAGCAATGGCTTGCATGTGTTGTTTTCTTCATGTCATGCAAGAGTTATGTCAACTCGCCTTGATCGTAAGACCGCTGCCACTAACTAGTCTAACACAGCCTGTTACTTGCTGCTGCAGCAGCACGGTGTGAAGCTCCCTCTCCTCACTAAACAACACAAAAACAGTTGCTTGGTGTTCCTTGTGATCATCCTATCGACTCCTCTATCTTCCAGCCTTTTCTGGAGTGCAGCATTACATTCTCTTTGCTGTGGTTTCGTGTGTGGATAGGGATTTGGGGACTTTTTTTGGTCTTTCAGGGACTTGTGCATGTTAGAGCTGGACAGCAGAGACAGCTGGCTGATTGCTCCTGTGGACTTAAGCAGGCAGATGGAGCAAAAAGCATGTCAGTCTTGTTGGCACTATTTCAGCTACACTTGCCCTCTGCACAAAGGACTTTTGTGGGTTGTTTTTTTTTTCTTTCATTGCACTGAGGATCCTTATATAGCAAAACAAACCATGATGGGAAAATTAAGTGTATGGGATATTTGCACCCCTTGTGACTCTTCACTATTGTAATCCTTCTGTTCAGTTCATGGTAGACTTCATGTTGAAGCCTTTGTTCTCTCCCAGGGTATGGTGCACGGCCTCCTCGTCTTGGAGTAAGGCACTGAATTATCTAGAAGCCTAAAGGTCCAGACACCAAAAGAGCATACAGCTTTGTGTCTGCTGGGGAGTAATGCCCTTTTTATTTCCCTGTGAACAAAACCATGCAAAATGTGGCAGAATTTAGGAGCAAGAGAGTGCTGAAGAAAACAATTTCTGAAATTGAATATTATTACAGGAAGCTAATTTCTGTTAGACATCAGCTTTGGATTACCACAAGAGAACAGCAGGAAAGTTTTTTGAAGTGTGTTTTTTTTCCTTGCCCTCACTGTGTTTTAGGCTCTGAAGATTGATATCCTCTGAGTAAAAAGATAAATTTAAGATAGCAGCATACCTTGAGGAAGCTGAGGCTTGTTTCTTTAATTTGCAGTCTTTAGTATACGCTTTTATCACTTTAGATCTAGAAATTGTGGCACAGATGAGGAGTGGAGAGTGTTCTCTGACTACAGTAAACAAATAAAAAGTTAAGGGGGGCGATAGTAAAGTCCCAGAGTGTTTCTGACATACATGAAAATGAGATCTGTAAGGCTGTTGGTTAGGCATTTTTGGCTGTCACTACTGTGTTAGAAACCTTTAGTGACATCACCGACTACTCTCACGCTCCAGAAAGCATTTTATTTTAAAACAGTGATGCTTCTGAAGGGGATGGGATGTGTCCAGAACTGCTTTTGCACATGTTGAGTTGTTGTACCGTTTCCTGAAGAAATGGCCTTGTTTAGAGTTTCACGGGAGGTCATGAATAGGGAATCCGGAAACAATTAAACTTCGGTAATTTTGCATGTTAACTACATCTTAATCTAACAGAATTTATCAAAGTGAATTCGTTGGAGGAAGAAGTTTAGCTTAGGAACCTTTGTGTAGTGGACAGCAGGTACCTTAGGTGCAGGTTTTGCTGGCATGCAGTCCTAGGCCAGCCGTGGGCTGCAGGGCATGAGCAGCTCTGAGTCAGCCAGGACAGCTGAGCTGAGTTGGCTGCAGGTGCATCCCAGATCATCACACGCAGGATAAAGAGGGAAGTTCTCTGAGGAGAGAGGAGCTTCCTGCTGGGGCTTTTTGTTCTGCTCTTCTTCCCTCTCCTCGAGGACTGCCTTCCTGGAAACTATGGCTGCTGCACCTTTGCTGGGCTGAGTATGACTTTATATGGTTTTGTGTTGACATTGGTATTACTTTGGCTATTTCACTAAGTGCATTTTCATTTCAGCCTGTAGCTCTTATCTCCTTCTCCTGATTTCCCTTCCCCCATCCCCTCTGCTGGGGAGCAGTCATCAGGTGATAGAGTAACTACTGTAGTTTAGCCTCAGATAAGAGCTGAACATAGCCATCCTGAAAGAACAGGAGTGGGGAAGAATCTGTCCACCCTATGGAGGAAAAATAAACCTCATCTTGATTTTTTTCCTAGTGTTCGACTCCTGTGTTGTTGCCAGATTGAAGCAGAGTAGTTGTGTTCAGTTTTAGGTCCTGTCTGGCTCTGGTAATCAGACTCTGGTAATCTGAATGAATAATTTGCTGGGACAGTGGTAGACACTGCCTCTGAGGTTGCTCGGTGGTGGATGAAGAGTGTGTCTTTGGTTTGTTTGTTTGTTTTCATGTGATTGGTTTTACTTTGATCAGTGCTGTAGGTAGAGCATCTCCCACTCGCTGTGCCTTTGGATGTAAACTCTAACTTGGAGCCATTAGATAATGTGTAGCCTCCCAGTGTTGTCAGCAATGTCTGAGCCCTTGCAGCAGATGACTGTTAGATGCTAGGTTACTACAGAAGATTCTGTACAACAGTGGTAATCTGCTTTCCCTGCTTCTTAAGAACTTGCTGAATGTGCAGAATATTACTTGCTGCTTTCAACTGCCACCCTTTTATAATCATTCACCTATGTAGTACTTGCAATGTGGGATGACTTGTTTGCCTTTGGTAGACAAAAGGCCAGGTTGGATGAAACCTTGAGCAACCTGGTCTGGTGGAAGGTGTCCCTGCACATGGCAGGGAGGTCAGAATGAGATAATCTTTAAGGTCCCTTCCAACATAAATCATTCTCTATGAAAGGTGGCCACCAGCTTCTTGTGATAGAGTAGATGATCAGGAACTTTCAAGTCTCTAACTAAAGCCAAATGTAAAGACTTTCCCCTGAATTATGTGGAAAGCTGTTCTAAGGCTTGGTCCAAAGGTGTTTCACTTATTGTTAGAGTCTCCTCTTGTATTTCAGTTACTCTCCTCATAAGTAGCTCACTGCTTTGGCAATACTGCTTGTTCTGTGAGTTACAATGACAAATATGATGTGACCATTTTCAGAGTAGCAAGGAGCTGTGTAACTTTCTATCAGGAGTCTCTAAAATTGTTAGAAACTTCTTAACACTGTTTAGCTCTTGATGCCTTTTTTTATTCCTGACTTCAGGCTTCTTTCAGGTAAATACAGGATCAGAAATTAAAGCTTGGTTTTGGTGAACTATGTTTTCTACAACACCCTGATTTCTCCTTGTTGAACATCCAAAGAAAAGTCATAGTATGTCCTACAACTTTAATCTCCTCAAGGAAGCATATGCAAGAGATGGCTGAATCTTCCCAGACTGTAGTGAAAATGCTAACTGCATGCACTAAGTTCAATTCAAGCTGCCATGAGGTGATGGGGAAGTTAAACTTTGCTGTTGGATGGTTTGAAGGGTGGTGATGGACTGGAGCCATCCACTGAGAGTAGTCCCTCAAGCAGAGTGTTTTGAAAACTGATTAAAATTATTTTAAGCTTTTTGCCAAGACTGCTCATAGTTTATTTTGCTTACCTAAAAAGTTAAAGCTCCTGAACCAGATTACTTACCAAATGAAGCACAAACCAAGAATTCAAGTGATGGTTTTGCTAGTATTAAATCCAACTGTGACACTCTAGAGATGCTTCATATAACAAGGACAGAAGTTATCAGAACGCACATCAAACAGCTCCATGAGGGTGGTTTCAGAAGTCAAAACAGCTTACATTTATGGTTTGAGTAAATGCTGAGCTGGACTTGAGTTCCTCCTGAATGTTTTGCAGATGTTTTTATAAAGTGCTGTGTAACTCAGAGCAATGCTCTCAATGGAGAGCAACTGTACACTGGGGGCATAACAAGAAGTGGTGTTATTAATAACTGCTTCTAATTAAATTCAGTTTATATTAGCAAAACATTAATTTATAGTAGTGGCTGTTACAGTATTTCCTGACAGAGTAAATTTGAAAGGCAGCTTTTGTCAGGATAATTAAGGCTTTTATGGTATTAATATATCTAAATCATGTCTGTTAGGAGTTTAAATCTAGACCTTCATAGCGAGACCACATCCAGCAGTGCTGTGGCAAGATGAAAATGGGCACATGCAGAAACATAGGAAGCTTCTTTGTGTCTGTCTGTATTAATAACCTCTTCTTACACTGTGCAGGATGACAAATGACAGCATCCCCAAACAGACAAATTATTGCATAATAATGATGAATAACTTTAGATACTTGTACTATCAAGCCTGTCAGCTGGAAGGCTTTTAGTACCTGTAAAGGTTGTTGAGAGCTAGGCAATGCAGTTGTTCACAAAGTTAAAAGAAATACTCAGCTTATCCAACTTCTTCAAGCTGTAATAGTTTGTGTTTGTCAAGCTTTCAAGTACCATCCTGAGGCACTTCAGTACATGAAAGAAAAATGCTTCTGCAGGAGGCTGTGCAGTCTCCCAGCAGAACTCTATATCCTTGGCATACAGCTAGAACCCATGCCTGTGGAGATTCCCTAGATCTTTGTGTTCACCAGCCTCTGCTTCTCCTGAAGACTCTAGCTCGTTAATGAAGTTAATGCTAGCAATCCTTAAGGAAGGTTTGAAACCGTAATTCATGACTGTACTGCCAGGTAGTTTTCACTGCAGCTGCAGTTGTGCTTAGGAGCCTGGTTTTGAATGCTAAGTGAAAAGCAGCCAAAGCTGTAGTTTCTGTAGTGTAAAGGGTCTTCTGAACTGGTGAGGCAGAAAGGGTAGATAAGTGATCACCCATCTAGGGTGGGAGTGAAGCTGGGAAGCAGGACAAATTAGGTATGTCCCCTATTCTGAGAGGGCAAGGAGATTGCTGAGCTAATTACACTAGTGTGTGTCCTAGTACAGTAGAGGATCTTTGTGTTCTGGGAAGACAGGCCCCCTATTAAACCTAAAATAGCATTCCCCTAAATCTTATGATGTTCCTTACGGAAAGGTTGAAGAGAAGAAGGACCTGACTTTAAGCAATATTGGCAAGGCTGTCATTGTGTTGCGGGGATTCTGCCTCCCAGCAAGACTAATGCTGCCTGCCATTAGCCCAGATCATCCTTCCAGTGATCCATCCGCAGGCATCAGCAGCAGCCCCTCTTGCTGCAGATGGCAGAAGGCTGTGTATTTCAGTGAGAGAAGATTTGAATTCCAGGGGTAGAAGTGTAATGGTGTTGGACTGCTGTTGTGGTTAGGTGTGGAGATGGCCTTGATCTGTATCTGTGATGTCCCTAGTGCTCAGCTGAGAGGTTTGGTAGTTGGTAGGATTGTGTGTAAATGCCAGTGGAAGTGTCCTGGTGATATTAGCTGGCCCAGAAGAGCATGTGTTTTGCAGACTGAAATAATTAACTTGTTTTGGACTTCATTTTAAATAGTGATGATCTGTGTCTCCTAATTTAGATGAGAGGCAGGAATAGGAAGATAGAATGAAGGTTAATACTTAAATTTAGATGCTGAAATTGAAACTGGTATTTGAACTTCCCCCCCCCTTTTTTTTTTTAAGCTCCAACCTTCTCTGTGGCTGTCAACCAAGTTGAAATATTCATCTCAATTTTAGTTTTGAGGTGATGTTTGGAGAGTTCTGGGGGAGTTGTAGTTTTGGTTTGTTGTGGGTTTGGTGGGCTTTGATTTGGAAAGGGAGAGCATTATCATGAAGCTGATGCTGGCTTCTCTGTAAAAGTCTCCTCACATCAGTTAATACTTGTCAAACACCTTCTGTGATACTGCTGTTAGTATGCCTGGGTGTTAGTGTTTAACCTGCTGTGCCCACCCACGTGTTAGTTAAATAAAGTTGCAGTGTTCATGGGAAGGTTGGTCCAGAGGAGGGCATGAAGATGACTGGGGCGGAACACCTCTCCTATAAGGACAGGCTGAGGGAGCTGGCATTGTTCAGCCTGGAGGAAAAAAAGGCTCCAAGGAGACAAGAGTGGCCTGCCAGTACCTGAGGGGGGGCTACAAGGAGGCTGCAGAGGGACTGTTTGCAAAGGCCTGCAATGAGAGTAGAGGAGATTTAGATTGGATGTTAGGCACAAGTTCTTCACGGAGAGGGAACGCTGGAACAGGCTGCCTAGGGAGGTGCTTCAGGCCCTATCCCTGGAGATATTGATGGTGAGGCTTGTTGGGGCTCTGAGCAACCTGATCTAGTGGAGGATGTCCTTGCTGCCTGCGAAGGCCATTGGACTAAATGACCTTTGAAGGTCCCTTCCAACCCAAAATTCTATGATTTTATGATAACAGTGTGTCAGCTGTGGCCTGATGCAGGGATTTTCTCTCTGAAGAAGGCAGTTGTCCTTGCAAAGGGAAGTGTAGGACTGCATACTCATTCATCTGGGATAACAGTTGCAAAATAAATTCTTGAAGAATGTATCATAAGCCACACAAGTGTTTATATTTTAAGGCTTTTCCCTGAAAAGCAGTGCACAGGAGACACTTCAGTATCCTTCCTGAGCGCTTGCACTTGGTGTACACCAGCAAGTGCTATTGCACTTCGCTTAATGGCATGCAGAACAAGTTGAAATGACTCAAAACTACTTGTAAAGTAAGTGTGACTGGCACCCACTGTAACAGCAAACTAAATGTTTGCAGTTTCACGGAATCACATAATGTCCAACCCCCCTGCCAGAGCAGGATCACCTATACCACATTGCGCAGGAATGCATCCAGGTGGGCTTTGAATACCTCCAGAGAGGGAGACTCCACACCCGCCTTGGGCAGCCTGTTCCAGTGTCCTGTCATCCTCACAGTGAAAAAATTCCTCCTCATGTTGAAATGAAATTTCCTGTGCCTCAGCTTCCACCCATTGCCCCTTGTCCTGTCATCAGGCATCACCCAGCAGAGCCTGGCTCCAGCCTCCTGGCACTCACCTTTACGTATTTATAAACACTGATGAGGTCACCTCGCAGTCTCTTCTTCTGCAAGCTGCAGAGTTCCCAGCTCCGTCAGGCTCTCCTCATAAGGGAGATGTTCCATTCCCTTCATCGTCTTTGTGGCTCTGTGCTGGACTCTTGAACCGGGGCCCCAGAACTCAATAAAGTACTCTAGATGTGGCCTCACCAGGACAGAGTAGAATGCAGTTTGACTGCATTTAGCATTTGGCTTGTTCATGTTGGAGCAGATCGATGGGTGATAATGCTCAGCGTGAAGCAGGCATTTCAGCTCTCCAAACATTTCATACTAGCATGGCGGTTTGCAGTCCCATACCTTCTTACAGTAGTGCTGTGGTAAGATTCTCCCTCTTTACTCTTCAGCTGTCAGCCAGTATAGTCTTTGCTCATCCATGTGTCTGCGCTTCCTTCAGCTAAGTTACTGCTTCAACACTTCCAGATGCTGTCTAGTTACTAGTTAGCTGCACTAAGCAATGCAGATCTTTAAAACACACCAAATGTAAGTTTGAAGAAGAAAAAGTGCTTACAGTTAAATAGTGCTTTAAAAAAATAATAGAAGAGGGAAAGGAAAGAAAATCGTTAAAAATGAAGAAGAAATTGAAAGAAAACTGGAGATGTGACACTTGTTCTGTGTGTCTGTAACTTCCCATGCTTCATGGTAAGAGGCACAAACAGTTTAGTTGATGTAGCAGGTTTAAATACTGAGAGTTTTTCCGTCCATTGCTAGTACACACAGTACGTAACATGTAAGGCGACTGGGCCAAATTAAAGCACTGCTCTCTTTGACTTCCATAAACATCCTCCCTTCTTATGGAACTCGTTGGAAAACTACAGCTGAATAGTGCTCTGAATTAGCAGTGTCAGTTTCCACTGTCAATATTCACTGTCAGTTTGGTGCTGTAAGGGATATCAGAAAGTCCTTTGAGGCTGTGGACTCTTTCTCAGTGTAAACTACTATCCCTTCTGCTGGCTTCTCTTCTTCCTTACCCTTACATCTGCCTGGCCAGGATGTAGAGCAGCAGCAGGAGGAGAGGAAGCTGCATGTATCTCAGTTGCTGAACAACTTACAGAATGTCCTTGCAAGCTATTTAAAGAGGCTTTGCTCCTGGAAGATGTGTGCAAGAGTTGGTGCTAGTGGAAACTGCTGCATCATGCTTTCTGCCCTGCAGAGCTTGGCACAGCAGCTTGCAGAGTTTGCTTTGTAATCAGCCCAAGGATTCTTCACAGGAGAAGGTTGATGTGTTCTTGTTGGTGGAATTGTATGTGTTTGTAGTTGGTTGTCATTGCCTGTGAATTGAACTCGTGTTACTCCAGATGAGATGAGGTTGTGGAGTCATCTTCTCTGGAGACTCTCAAAACCCACTTGGGTGCATTCCTGTGTGGACTACCCTAGGCGATCCTGCTTTGGCAGGGGGGTTGGACTCTGATCTCCAGAGGTCTCTTCTAACTTCTAATGTTCTGTGATTCTGTGATATTTAGACTGCCACCAATGTAATTCCAAAACCAGATTTTGGCTCAACTTGTAAACACTTGTAGCAAACCATTCACTCCTCAGTATCCAGCACTTTCCCATAGAAGAGTGTTCAATACTGAGATATTTAATATTCATGCTTCTGTCAAAAATGAAGTATGCTCTAAAACCACTGTTAATAGAGGGGTAAAAGTTGGTATGTCTGTGGTTTTAACAGTTCATAGTTGAAAATAACTGCTAGTAAGTGAGACTGTTTGGCTCAGTTTTGTACACTAAGCAAAGAGAGTGCAGTGCTGTTGTCATACTGATGCTAGAAAGTGTGTTGAAATAAAGTTGTTCCCAGTCCAGCGCCACGATGACATTAATTCATGTTGCTCTGCTACTATGGAAAGCAACAATAAACCCTGCCAGTCGTCTCTGTTTGGGAGGGACAAAAGGGAGGGGAAGAATGTCAGACTGTTAGCACAGCCTGCCAGGCCTGTTTCAGATATTTATCGAGCCTGCTAACATACAACCCAAGCCAGGGTCCTTGTCCAGGAGAGGGCTTGACTCCTTTTGTTGCCCTCACACCATTACGTAATGCAAAGTTACACAGAAGTCAGAAGGATAACTTCTGTTCTGTGATCCTAGTGGCTCTTCTTACTGGGTATTGAACACTTAAAGCCAAAGAGGGAACCAAACAGGCTCCATGTGAAACCATAATTCTACAAGATTCTTTTCCTATGAGCATTGCTGTTAAGGGCTTTCCCTTATTTTAGGGCTATATACAAGGCTTATAACCAGAATCATTTCAGATTAAAATTCTGGATGAATTGGCTATGGAGAATAATCAGAAAAAAAGTTTCAGATTACTGTTAGATTACACAGGCCCTCAACTTTCCTCCTCCTGTTTGTGGTGGCCTAGATACATCTTCCAAATAAACGTCTGGTCTAGGAGCAGCACAGCAGTGGTGGCAGTGCCCTGGTGAAGGAGTATGGACCTTCTGTTATGTAACTGTCATTAAGCTGTGCAGCATTCCTTAAGAACATAAAACATTCAGTGCAGCCAGAAATAGTGGCTGGGTGGGGGGTGTTATACCTGCTTCACCGTAGGTATTGTCTCGGAGGAGGTGTGTGACTGCTGAGGTGTGGGCTTGCACCTTCTCTCTTGGCGCATAGAATGGTTCGATTTCTAGAGTGTTTATGGAGGTAGGTAAAGGCTTTGATGATTAAGAAGTTCTTAAATGATCTGAGTGCCTTTACCTGGGAGGTCACTCTTGCTTTATGGTGGGAACATGAAAAGGCAAGAAGATACATCATGCTGTGATGGGGATACAGCTTCTGGCCGGGGCCAGAGGTATGGACAGAATGAACCCATTCTCCTGTGTCACAGATTCACAGATTGGATTGGATTGGAGGGGACCCTCAAAGGATCATTCCAGCATCCCTGCAGTCAGCAGGATTGGAAGGGACCCTCAAAGGTCATCTCCAGTATCCCTGCAGTCAGCAGGGATGCCTCCAACTAAAGCAGGCTGCCCAGGGCCACATCAAGTCTGATCTCCAAGGATATTCCAGGATATTAGTAAAATTGAGGGTACAGGGTGGTGGGAGAGGAGCTGAAGTCTTTTGGTCAAATTCAGAGTTCTAGAGTTATTCATGTGCTGGTCTTGCACTGCTGGAGATGCTTTGATGCTTATGTGGCTTTTGAAAAATTCCTAGTCCGTAGCTTATTGATTTGTGACTACATTAAATGTTTTGTAGCTTACTTTCAGATGTTTACCTTTTCATTTGGTTTGGGTGCAAGTTGTGTTCATTATCTTAAAGCTCTTAAAAATGCAATTCTGAGGCTTCAGGAAGTTTCAAGCTGTTTCAAAAAGTAACTTTTCAGAACTATTGTCCTGACCTACTTAGAGAATTGTGTGGAAATATTTATGCAGGTCTTTCCTCAGCCTCTGCAGAGATAGAGTGAATTTTGCTGGTGGGTGTGTATCATCCTGTATCAGGATGCTGCTTTCTGGGATTCCGATGTCACCTCTGAGTCACAGAATGGTCTGGTTTGGAAGGAACCTCCAAAGGTCATCCAGTCCAACCCCCTCTGCAGTCGACAGGGACATACTCTGTTAGATCAGGTTGCCTAGAGCCTTATTGAGCCTCACCTTGAATATCTCCAGGGATAGATCCTCAGCTACTTCCCTAGGCAATCTGTTCCAGTGTTCCACTACCCTCATGGTAAAGAACTTGTTCCTAACATCCAATCTAAATCTCTTCTAATTTCGAACCACTGCCCTTTGTCCTGTCACTACAGGTCTCTCTCCATCCTTCTTGCAGGCATCCTTCATGTCTGCTTCTCATGTTAGCTCTTGTAGTTTCAGGCTGACCAAATTCTAATTAGTTAATCTTGTATGTGTTGGGATTCTTCCTAAAACTAGTGGTTTAAAAATGAATGATTGTCTCATCTGTTATGTTGAACAAGTAGTCTGGATCTCTTATGCTGGGTACTACTATGAGAACTTCAGAGATGGGGTTGGTTTTCACTTTTAAGCATGAGAGCAGTGTGAAATACTGAAGAACTGAGAATTCTAAACTGAAGCAGCAATGGTATTTATTAAGTATAAGACAAATCTTTAGGCAAATGTTGTTTATCCTAGATAATTAAGCAACCTGCAGTAGTCAAATTGGAAAAGCACTAAAGCTGATCAAGCCCTCACTGAGCTTCATCATAGTATCACAGTATCATCAGGGTTGGAAGAGACCTCACAGATCATCAAGTCCAACCCTTCACCACAGAGCTCAAGGCTAGGCCACGGCACCAAGTGCCACGTCCAATCCTGCCTTGAACAGCTCCAGGGACGGCGACTCCACCACCTCCCTGGGCAGCCCATTCCAGTGTCCAATGACTCTCTCAGTGAAGAACTTTCTCCTCACCTCGAGCCTAAACTTCCCCTGGCGCAGCCTGAGGCTGTGTCCTCTCGTTCTGGCGCTGGCCACCTGAGAGAAGAGAGCAACCTCCCCCTGGCCACAACCACCCCTCAGGTAGTTGTAGACAGCAATAAGGTCTCCCCTGAGCCTCCTCTTCTCCAGGCTAAACAATCCCAGCTCCCTCAGCCTCTCCTCGTAGGGCTGTGCTCGAGGCCTCTCACCAGCCTCGTTGCCCTTCTCTGGACACGCTCAAGCATCTCAATGTCCCTTCTAAACTGGGGGGCCCAGAACTGAACACAGTACTCAAGGTGTGGTCTAACCAGTGCAGAGTACAGGGGCAGAATGACCTCCCTGCTCCTGCTGGCCACACCATTCCTGATGCAGGCCAGGATGCCATTGGCTCTCTTGGCCACCTGGGCACACTGCTGGCTCATGTTCAGGCGGGTATCAATCAGCACCCCCAGATCCCTCTCTGTCTGGCTGCTCTCCAGCCACTCCGACCCCAGCCTGTATCTCTGCATGGGGTTGTTGTGGCCAAAGTGCAGCCCCCGGCACTTGGAGCCATTGAATGCCATCCCCTTGGACTCTGCCCATCTGTCCAGGCGGTCAAGGTCCCGCTGCAGAGCCCTTCTGCCCTCCAACCCAGCCACATCTGCCCCCAGCTTGGTGTCATCTGCAAACTTGCTGATGACTGACTCGATGCCCTCATCCAGATCATCTATGAAGATGTTAAAGAGGATGGGGCCCAGCACTGATCCCTGAGGGACACCACTAGTGACAGCCGCCAGCTGGATGTGGCACCATTCACCACCACTCTCTGGGCTCAGCCCTCCAGCCAGTTCCTCACCCAGCACAGAGTGTTGCCATCCAAGCCGTGGGCTGACAGCTTAGCCAGCAGTTTGCTGTGGGGGACAGTGTCAAAGGCCTTGCTGAATTCCAGATAGACCACATCCACAGGCCTCCCCACATCCACCTTTGTTTGCTTTGAAGTTAAAATATTTTGAAGTAATGAAGTCTTTCTTTTAAAGACTTCAGCCTCCTGGAAGCACATGTGACACTGTTTGTGTGATAGAATGTGAAGAGCTAAGCTACTGAGGCCACTATCTACTGTCAGGAGCAGTGATTGGCATGTTGCAACTGGCAACTGACAGGCAATGCTTTCTGTGAATTTCTCTAAACCCTAAATACTGCAGCTTTGGATTCTGCATGTAGAATTCTGTAGACATGATCTGCTTTAAAGTACTTTGTGTAGTCTGTTTTTCTTTTGAAGTCTGTCTTGGTTCGAGTTAGAGACCCCAAGTAAATAGACTCTTAAGAACATAACTTGTTTATGCATAGCACTCATATTTGGATTGTTGATACCTATGTGTAATGTGAGCATGAGTAGATTTTGTTCTGAGCATCGTTCTACATATTTTTATTATTAAAGGCAAGCAAAAAAAAATCAGTACTTGGGAGTACTTCACTCTTTAAATACTGAAGTTGCACATCAATATGTTTCTATGGCCTACATAGCTCTTCCACGTGCTTGTTTGTGCAGAGGCTGCAGAAAGTTAAAACAAGACAATTCAAAGGAAATCAGCAAGGTCAGGTGGAAAAAGGAACTTACCATGTTTTATAGGTAAAGAATGCTAGCCCCTCAGAAATCCTGTTACTCAGGAAGATGCAGATGCTGCTGCAGCATCTAAAAGGAATTTGGCTCCCTTAGAAGGAGGAGATAGAATCAACCAGATTGGAAGAGACCTCCAAGATCATCCAGTCCAACCTAGCACCTAGCCCTATCCAGTCAACTAGACCTTGTAACTAAGTGCCTCATCTAGTCTTTTCTTGAACATCTCCAGGGATGGTGACTCCACCACCTCCGTGAGCAGCCCATTCCAATGCCAATCACTTTCTCTGTGAAGAACTTCCTCCTAACATCCAGCCTATACCTCCCAACTGGCACAACTTGAGACTGTGTCCCCTTGTTCTATTGCTGGTTGCCTGGCAGAAGAGCCCAACCCCACCTGGCTACAACCTCCCTTCAGGTAGCTGCAGAGAGCAATGAGGTCTGCCCTGAGTCTCCTCTTCTGCAGGCTGCACACCCCCAGCTCCCTCAGCCTCTTCTCACAGGGCTGTGCTCCAGGCCTTTTTTTTTTTACTGATTTTATTTCCTACTCTTTCCCCTGCCATTCCCTCTTCCCCTTATCAAACTTCATAGCTTCCAGTTGTAAAATACTTTTCCATTATTCACTTGGTTTAAAATCTTTGTAAAGCTGTCCAGTTACTACTTTTGATAATGCAAAAGATCTCTGCATTTCTTCCATGCAAGGTGAAAGGGGAAAAACTTTGCCTCCTGAAAAAGGATCATTCCTCCTTCTTCTCCTCCTCCTTTCAATTAAGCCAGAGCAAATCCTGAGAACGAACAGTTTTGATTTTAACCTCGGTGTTGTTATTTAGAGATGGAAGGTAGTTTTGCACAGCTCTGACAAATTAATGGCTTCCAGGTGTTTAGATAGGAAACAAGAGCATTCAAGAAACAATTACCAGAGACTAGGTGTTCATGGCAGTAGGTGTTCATGGCAGTAGACCTCAAGGATCTAAATATCTCTTTATTTGACTAGAAATAGGTGTATCAAAATATACACTCTAATGAATAATAAAGAACAATACAGTCCAGCTGAGGCAATTAATATTGATCTGATTAAGAATGTATGATCAGACTCTATTACCTTGCCTTTTTTTAACATAAAAATACCTGCCTTTTCTCCTGGATGCTAAATTTCAGTGCATATTCTTGCCTAGCAATGTTTTTTAATAGTGCTAAATTCCATACTTAAGCCTGTCAGAAGTTAGAATCATAGAATTGTCAGGGCTGGAAGGGACCTCAAGGATCATCTAGCTCCAACCCCCCTACCATGGGCAGGAACACCTCATCCAGCCTGGTCTTAAATATTTACAGGGATGAGGCTTCTACCACCTCCCTGGGCCACCTGTTCCAGTGTCTCACCACCCTCATGGTGATGAACATACTGACAACAGACTTTAAGCCTTCTGTCCTGGTCTAGGAACTCTTTCCTGATCCTCTTGCTTGCACGAATCAGGTACAGCATTGTATTTTTTTGGGGGTTGGGTTTCTGTGGATAGTTTTTTTGTGGTGATGTGTGTCATTAAGAATTACAGAAAGGGATTTGGAATGAAGACTACAAGAGTTGGGGCTCCTCAGATTGGAGAAGGCTTTGAAGAGACCTTGTAGTAGCCTTCCAGTATCTGAAGGGAGCCTACAGGAAGGCTGGGGAGGCACTATTGACAAAGTCTTGTAAAGACAGGATGAGGAGTAATGGGTTTAAACTGGAAGAGGGGAGATTTAGACTAGATGTTAGGAAGAAGCTCTTTCCAGTGAGGGTGGTGAGACACTGGCACAGGTTGCCCAGGGAGGTTGTGGCTGCTCCCTCCCTAGAGGTTTTCAAACTGCTGTTAGAAAACTTGATTTCTCTTAGAGTCTTGATTTATATTTTAAGCATTCATTTGGGGCAAATGGTTTTGCTTACTACAGCTGCACTTAGTCTCCATGCCTAAGGGTAGGGAAACCATAACACACCGTGAAATTTAACCAAAACTGTTATACTGGCACACTGAAAAGGGTTTTATAGTTCATTATGTATCAGATTATCATATTTACCAAATGACATAAAGGGAAAATAACAACATTTCATCAAGTCTCTAACCAGCATAATCTAATTGAAAATGAGTATGCTACAAACCCAGTGCAGAACAGGAAAGAACAATAAAAGGGAAAAAAACCCCAACCACAATCTAAGTGGCAAGTGTAATGCAAGAAGGAAGACAAATCTTGCAATGGACTTGTTTTACATAATTGTTGCTGCCACAGAATTAGGATTTTTTTGTATGAAGAACCAAAAGAACAGATTAATTCTCTGTCAAAATAATTTTCCCCCCCCTTGAGACTACAAATAACATTAGAAATGGGAACAGTTGGATTTTAGCAATTCTCCGTCTGAAGCAGTGTGGTGCAGAATAGAGAGTCCATGTAGTGGCTGTAAATTCTTTCTTTTTTAAGAGGCTTACCACTCCTCAACATTCCCTTTTCTTCTGTTGCCTCTTATGAGAGAAGACTTCTTCCAAAATATATTCTCTCTCCAGTTTTCAGCTGCAGGAATGGAAAATTTTGTTTCCATTGAAGCACACCCACTTTAAATATGCAGTGCATGTTGGATTGCAGTCTTTCTCTGGCTTTCTTTTTGGTTCAAGCCTTTAAGACCAAGCTTTTCCAGTGCAGCTCAAGAGAATATGTGTGGCAAAGGAGAGAATGTGTCAGCAATGCTGTTAATTTATATTTATTCTCTGGAAGTGATTGACAGGTTTAGAAGTTTATTTTGGACAAAGGGTTACTATATTTTGCAGGGAGATTCATCCTTAGTCATGCCTTTGATATACCTCTGAAGTGAGTCACCATCACCCGCTCTTTATTCATCGTGTAGAGGTAGAGGAGATGACCTACCTAATTGAATGGTATTATAGGTTCATAGATTGCATTGGGTTGGAAGGGACTCTTAAAGGGCATCTTGTCCAACTCTCTTGCAGTCGACAGAGACACCTCCAACTAGATCAGGCTGTCACATGGAGTCTGATCCTGAATGTCTCCAGGGATGATGCTTTGACTGTGTTCCTGGGCAGCCTTTCTCAGTGTTTCCACCACTCTTGTTGTGAAATCTTCCTCTTGATGTCTATACCAAATCTCCCTTGCTCCAGCTTCAAGCCATTGCCCCCATCCTATCACTACAGGCCCTTCTAAACATCTCTCCCTTCTTGCAGGTCCCCTTCAGTTATTGAAATGTAGCTCTGTGGTCTCCCCAGAGTCTTGTCTTCTCTAGACTGAACAGCCCCAATTCTTTCAGCCTATCTTTACCATTAGAAACCATTCTTTTCTTCTCAGCCTTTGTCAGATCTGTGGGTAGTCTAACCAAGAAACAAACACTTGCAGCTGACCAGAAGAGGACTGGTTTTAAACATTGGTGTCTTTTCCTTGGCAATTTTACTATTAAACTTCAGCAGCAAGAGAAGCTTTTAATGTTTTATGTGGGCTGCAAATGTAGTTTGCCACATTGGGTTTAATTAATTGTTGATACCCAAATCTTGTCAAATGTAACTGGCTTTGAAAGAAACACAACAAATGCAGTACCTGGAGATTGTATCCTTGGGCTTAGGAGCCATGTTCTATTAAAACCAGGAGAAAAGCCCTCAAGTGAAACCCCTCCAACTTCCCATTCGCCTTGATCTACATGCATAAATGTCTTTTTTGACTTTGAGTATTCAGAGGTTAAAAAATAGCAAAGCACACAGTTAATTTGGATCTCAGTGTTTCCTCCTCTGCTCTGTTTGTCTTCTCCAAACACAGATGTGAATAATCTTCAGTGAATGTGTGTGCATGTACTTGTATGGATAATTGCAGTTCACTTCCTCATCACTGGTGGCTTTTTTTTCCCCACAGAACTGCAGTTTCAGTGCAGATGTGTGCTACGTATTTAATAGCAGGCTACTTACAATGGGTTTCTACCTTATTATTCCATGTGTTGCTTTGTGCCCTACTCTAGCACTCCTCTGAATTAAAGGTTACCTCTAAATGGATGTTTGTAAGGCTTTGCAGTTGTCTCATTTCACAGAGTCGCAGAGTGTTAAGGGTTGGAAGTGACCTCAAAAGATCATTCAGTCCAACCCTCCTGCCTGAGCAGGATCACCTAGAGTAGGTCACACAGGAACACATCCAGGCAGGTTTTGAATATCTCCAGAGGAGGAGACTCCACAGCCTCTCTGGGCAGCCTGTTGCAGGGCTCTGCCACTCTCACAGTGAAAAAGTTTTTCTCCACGTGGAACCTCCTCTGCTCCATCTTACACCCATTGCCCTTTGTGCTACCACCAGACATCACTGGACAGAACCTGGCTCCATCCTCCCAACGCTGCCCTCTGCATTTTTATCAACGTGAATGAGGTCGCTCCTCAGGCTCCTCTTCTCCAAGCTAAAGAGCCCCAGCTCCCTCAGCCTTTCCTCACAAGGGAAGTGTTTCACAGAGCTACTTTCAGGCAGGATTGTAAAGGGAAGGTTTTTCACCAATTTTGGGTGACTTTTTGCATTCTCAAATACCTCAGTGCTTAGACCTGCTTAACTTCTGACTGAAGCACAGAAATACTGTGTAATACCAAGAACAGCTCCCACTGGCTGTAGCCGCAGCTGATTATTTAGTAGCTGTTTGCTTTAGAAGCAAATTAAGCTGGATAGCTGAAAAACTGAGGAGGGAGCTGTAAGAAATGTGATTGGAATGGCCTGGTTGGTGTTAGCAGAGGCTCTGTAGCACAGACAGGAATAGCATGTGGTCGTATCAGCTAAGGGCTGTCAGACTGCAGTCCTTGTGTCATTCACAACTTTGCAAATGCTGCAGTAACTGAGCCAACGATGCCAACGCCACGTACAGATTCTCACTCTTGCCCAGTGAAAGTGCAGCCTCTACATTGGATAGTAATACAGTTTTGGTGGCAAGGACCATGTAAATAATGGCTTCATATTACTTCATCTTGATGCAAAGTGCGAGAAGTGGAATTGAACAGTCTGAACTGATGCCTTTTCACTTTCAGTTTCATTCTGTCAGCCTGGATGCAGTTTATCAGCAGGTTGCAAACTCTTAAATACCACAAGGAATTACATTGCTTGGACTGTTGCTGCTGGTTGCATTGACCACCCTGGAGCAGAAGGCAGGTTTTGCTAGCAAGCTGTGTAGTGTTTGCTAAGAGATGAAAGAGAACACTGAGAAGTTACACATTCCAGTAGAAGAACTGAAGTCTTTCTAAAGGCACAGATGCTCTTCTCCTGCAGCTATGACCGTGAAAATTTCTCCTCCGTTGCTTTCATCCCTCCTACCTCTGCTCCATGTTTGGGTGCTTGTCCTAATCTTGTTCATGATACTCAACTTCAGAGCTCCTATGTCAATCACACTGTCTATACCACTGTCTGTATGGAAGCTTGCCTGATTCCCTTTTCCTACCATTCTTGGTTTCATTCCTTGGAGATTTTTTTTTTTCTTCTTCTCAGAAATATTTCCCCCCTTTTTGATCTCTGTTCCATCTCGTTGTGCCCCCAGGTCTCCTCTGTCTGTCAGGGGAACTGGAAATGAGCTACATGAATGCCACCTTGCTGCTGCCTTTAGCACCAGTTATAGTGTCTCTGTGCCCCATTCCCAGTTTCCCAGCTCTGGTAATTGTGCGTGCTTGTGCCTTTCCTTCTGTTCCCAGAATTTCCCCACCTTTTCAGCATCCCTGTTCTCACTTTTCATCTGTTAGTTCTTTTACCGTTTTTCTTACTGATGTTTAGTCAATCACCTTCTCTGTTTCCCATCCTCTTTGTCCAAGTGATTTGGCTTTCCACTGACCCTCCCACTAGTTCCCACTGGCCCTGCCAAGTAGGCTCAAATCTTCACTTGCCAGCTTCCTGCAGCTTCCCACTCACCAGATCTGTTAAAATCTACTTTTTCCCTTTCCCTTGCTTCATTCATGCTCTTTGTATTCCAGTCACATTTTCCTTTCCATGTTGCCTAGGTGTCAGCACAGAGTAGTCGAAAGCACAGGAGAAACTTTCTGGCTTCTGGGTTGTGTTTTCAGTGCTTACCAAACTAAAGGGCTAAAACTGTGGGGAAAATCCATTTCTAAAGAGACCAACTTTATGCCTGTGGTCATATTTGCTAAAGACAGATTGTAAAACTTTCCCTAGTGCCACTATGGCAGTACTCTTTCCAGATAATGTCAGTGGACTAAAGACACTGTGTCTGTGTACTACAGAAAACCACTTGGATGCTCCAACTTGGAAACTATTTTTCTTGTGGAAGCGGAGCATGAAGACCCCTGAAAATATTGGGGGGTTGTCCACAGTTCTTAGAAATCTGAGGTAATCAAGTTGAAGTCTACTGAGGCTTGCTATGTGCTGTTGTGGATCTCAGCTTTTTTTTTGTGTTACTAGTATGTACAAGTTGTCTGTGCCCCCAGTGCTTTAAAGAGGTATTTTAGGCCATCTCTGGGGGACACAACCAGCAAAAGGCACATTCCAAACCTGTCAATTCCCTGTTGTTAAACTTACACCAGTATGCACAAAGATGAGCTTTCTCTCTGTGTGCACATGCATTTTGCTAAGACTTTGGAATTTTTTTTCCTTTATTTAAGCTTCTTGAAATGCTTGAAGCTGTTGTATAACAGAGAAGCTCCATGTTTGCCTCAGGTTATGTGCCAAATGGCTAAGAAAATTGGCAAGTGAAAATATGGTCTCCTAATGGCAGCTTGAGGATTGAGCAATCTTTAATTGCCGTTCCAGCCTGCATAATTTTAAACAGCACTTTTGGAGTAACAACAACTGCCTGGGTTCCTCTCTGGTCTGCTAGAAGAGGGAGCTATCCCTCAGCCGTGATGACAAGATAATTAGAGCTTCTCTTCTGCCTCTTGACCTCGGCTGTCCCTTTGTTCTTCCACCCTTAGTGGTGAGAGTGTGTAAATCCACCAGAGGCAAACTGGTAACGTTTGGTCAGTGGCTGGGATTTCTAGTGTCATCTAAGATAAAAATTACTCAGCAAAGCTGTTGCCTCATTTTCTGCAACTCAGTCATTGGATTTGATTATAAGGACTGTCTGCACTGAGTCTGGCTACAGATCTGGCTCTTGAGTATCCTGCACTGGTTCTCTGTATGGTTTTTGAGGTGGGAATGGGACCTAGTCTGCATCTGCATTCAGGTTCACACATTCCATTTCCAGGCTCCACAGAGATTCCTCTGTGGTGAAGACTTTCCTGCATGCAATGTTGTGGCATGGGCTTTCCTCTATTCTGTCTGAGGGCTCCAATATGACCAGTGGTTCTTTATCCTCGTGTCAAAAGGTCTTTTTTTCCAAGAGTATACTGAGCTTCTAGGCTTCCACCAAACCCATTTAGAACCTGTTTGCTTCTCAGAACAACTGAACCCTACGTGGTCATCAAGAGAGTGGGTGGAAAGCTTGCTGAGAACCTGCTGCTCAATCTCCATCTCAGCATGCAGACCTGAAGGCCCTCTTAGCATGTGCTGGTTCTGACAGGTAGCCAAGGCTAGAGAGCTCATGGACTATATTTAGCTTACCTTGCTGGATCTCATGCTGTTTGTCTAGCCCACCTGCTGCATCTCCCTCTGCTGCAAAGGTGGAGGGATGCCTTGCATCTTTCAATCTCCTCAGTCCTCCTGGTGTCTCATTTCTGGGTGGAGTACCACTGGGCAGTATCCACCGTCTCCTTGGACACTTCAAAGGATCAGTGGGTGTATGTGGAGATGCTGTGCTTGGTATGTCCTTCCATTTCATTTTCACCCTCCAGACCCTGCTGATTATTTAATTTTTCATTCTTTTGCAACAGCTGGCGGTTTGATTTTGCTAGGATGAGGCTCATACTCAACCACAGACAGAGAAAAACCTGAATGATAGGGGCAGATGCTAAGGGAGCAGCATGAAAGAAAAACAGCAAAGCATCCAAACTGAGCAGTGTGTGGCTCTAGTAACCTCCTGAATGAAAACCTCTGCCTACACTAAAAGTCAAGCTAGAAGGATTTCTATCTCTTTGCTCTATGGAATGGCTTCTGTATGACTGAGTATGCTGTATTGTGTCATTCTGTCAGGTTTTCTCATCATCCCTCTGTGGAGTGTTACCTGTCTAGTTAGACCTTCTTCTGACTTTCTCTCTGCATTTCACTCTACTTTTTCTAAATGGTTGGGGTTTGCTCATAGGTCCCTTCCACCCTCTACCACTCTGGGATGCTTTGATTTTTGTAGTGGCGAACTAACAGTGCAGACAGTGTTTGCTCTAGTTAAACAGCTGTTTGGTGGAGTAATGTACTACCTGAAAAGGCACTTGCTGTGTTTTCAGTGCATGACAACCAGTATTTGTACCTGAGCTCTCACACGTTTCATAGTTGTTTAGTTCAGCAGTGAGTTTCACATCTGCTCCGAGTTAGAGCTCTGTCAACGTTTAACAGCTGTTTCGAAATGCACTGAAAGCATTCTCGCAGATCAGGCACTGAAGATGTGAATGCTTGCAAAGACTTTCACTTTCTATTTTGCCGTGGGTGTTTGAAAGCTGATTTCCACATTTCCCCTTCTGTTTTAGAAACTTTGTGAACATAGTTTTGCTCTTTACCTAACAGCCTGTAGCAGTACTCGAAAGGCATTTGATGTGGTGTTTCTATGTGTCTTTGGAATTTCACTTGCTTTTACCCAGCTTTCCCTATATGTACACCTACTTTAGCATTTCTCTCTGCTGGTTTTTACAGAATCATAGCAACATCCAGGTTGGAAGAGACTCTCAGGATCACCAAGTCCAACCCATAACCCTACTCTACAAGATTCACCTTAAACCATATCTCTAAGCACCACATGCAAACAACCCTTAAGCACATCCAGGGTTGATGACTCAACCACCTCCCTGGGCAGCTCATTTAGTTTATCTCCTTAAGCACATGGATGCACAGGTATATGCTACACCTCACTGTCTGAAGGGGACTTACAGGAAGGCTGGAGAAGGACTGTTTAGAAAGGGTTGGAGCAGTAGGATAAGAGGCAATGACTTGAAACTGGGGCAGAGTAGATTTAGATTCAACATAAGGAAGAAGTTCTTTGCAATGAGAAAATGGAAAATGTGCTGATTTGTTTTTTTTCTTAGCAATACTTATTTCTTCTTTAACCTTCTTTAATCAAGTTATTGATACTCTTTCCCCTGCTTTTCAGCATTTAGTTTTACATTGCAGCATGAAAAAAAAATGCCTTTGAGATCCATCCTGACTATCATGAGCTGATACCACACAGATCACTTAGGCAAGAGGAGTTAGAAGGATCTTGTTTGATTTGTTTTGGGGTTTTTTTTTAATCTCTTTCCTTGGAACAGCCTCAGTTGTCATAGTTGCAGCTTTACCTGCACGTGGCACTTTGATTTATGCATTCTAAGTCTGGAAAACAGCAGGAAGCAGTGGCTAAAAATAGCTGTAAATATTTCCTTATCTTTTAGAGTATTAATTGACAAAAATCTATACTGCCCTCCTCTGTTCTTTCCTTTTCCATTCTTAAAGCTTTGTTAGCTTTTCCTCCAAAAGCAGTTTCACACTGTCAGACTTCACCTTAGAACTGACATCTAAAAGTTTAAAATGTGTATTAAATACATGCAGCACTTGGATAACACTTGTAGAAGCAATTTATTTTTGTTTTAAATTGGTTGCTTATTGCTTTGGAAAAACTTTTGTGTTCAAACTGGAGTTTGTGCTATGTTTCCACCTTCGCAGGCGTGACAGAATTCCTGTTTGCACTGGAGCAGCTTTGCAAAGTTTGAAGCGAAATTGGAGCAAATTATTTGTCTTAAAAAGAATGTTGTGTTCACAGCTTAAGATTTCATTAAGGATGTTCTTTTGATTTTTAACTGGAAAAAAGCCTCTAGAACGTCATGGGTTGAGTCTGGTGGTGATATTCAAAACCATTGTGCTGTCAAAAGGATTGCAAAAGGGTGGCAGACTGTGATTGTTTGGGTGTTACCCCACACACACAGTTAAGAAAATCACCCAGACTAGACTCAGCCACTGAGAATAGAATGAATGAAGCTGTATTTACAGCTTAGCACAATATACAAGCAGATATTTACAATGTATATACAGCTATAAACAGAAGTATACAAGTTAAAAAGGTAACACAGAAACACTCCTCTCAGAAACCTGAGTCCCCAAGAGGGGCTCCCAACCGCCCTTCCACCTTCTTCCCACCCCTCTACCTTATCCCAGACTTTGCCTTATGTTCAAGGTGAGTTTGGAGGGTCAGCCAAGGGGGTTAGGAAGCAGAAGGATTAGTCACACAGATGGCAGGTTAGAGAGGGAAGTACAGCCCAGAGAGAGACTCCCTTATCTATATTTATGTTCTTGTTCTCATACATCTCAGCAAGCCTATGAGTGAAGTAGACATCACCATTGTTTCCTTTACCACAGCCTATAATCTAATTCTCACCAAAATATCCCAGCTAGGCTCAAATTAGCATACAGGCTCAAGGTCAGGAAAGAAGGTTTTATTATGGTTAGTAAGGTAGCCTTGAGGATGCTGTATTTGAAATTCAGGGCCCTCAAGTACAGCTCATAAGTAGAGGTATTGTTAAGGTTTAGTTATCAGAGAGTTGTTAAATGAAGTGTATTCCTCCTTAAATAGTTATACAAATGTTTTGCTACTAATCATAATAGCTCTTGTAATTACGTGAGTCCCTGAAATGATCATTTGTAGGTGGTTTTGGTATCACCCAAATTGAATCCATAGCTGAAAAAACACTCTGCTCAGCAAGATTTTGCTGCTGACCTTCAGAGATGAGTCTAGTTCCATTTAACATGATTTCCTTAACTGCCTATAATCTTGGGGTATCATCTAAAAGAAAAATAATAAAGCAATAAAGGCATTTTAATTTGCAGAAAAACTGCCCACGAAACTTTGATCCTGCCCAATGATGCTTGCACTGAGAAACTGCTTTTTAAATGGAATGTTAAATTCTCTGTGCCTCTTGCATTGCTTTGATGCCACATTGACCTGTTTGAATTTTTTGGGTCAAATGAAAGGAAACTGCAAAAAGGAGACTTGCAAACTAACTGATGAGGAAGAGAAGGCTTTAAGGAAACAATCCAGGTGCAGGCTGCAATCCCTTGCCAGGGCTGCTATCAGCCAAGCTTGAGTGGACCTGACGAGCATAAACGTTTGCAGAGGCTTTGAAGGTTGCAGAGAATCCTGTGCAGAGAAAGCTTAGTCTTTCAGAATTTTGCTTTCATTCACATCTCTCTTGAGATTTTAATTAATAGCATATTTAGAAGATACCAGTGCAAAGTTATTTCATGTCTCTGGAAACTCTTGAAAGCCAAATAAATTTCCCAGCGTTATTTGCAGTGTCGAGAGGAAAGTAAAGGTGCAAGTCTGAGCTTTGAGCTATTGCAGGCATTACATAGATCAGCCTAGCCACCAGCTGAAGGAGAAGAGCAAATGTAAAAGGTGAAGCATGGCCTCTCCATACTTGGAACAGTAGTGGTTACAATGGTCTTTAATTATAGCTCTATACTTTCCATCACATCTGTTTCTCATTCAGTGGTCAGTGAACAGAGTTTACTCTTACTCTGTATCTACGGCTCAGGTCACTTCAGTAGAAGCACTGAAGTGCTCAAGTGTTGAAGTTCTCAGCTGTGTGTATACATGGCTGTCAAAATGAGAAATACTTTTTAGAAACTTGGACTGAAGTACTTGAAGTTTCAAATCATTAAGCAACTGTGTGTGCATGGGTTTGGATTTTAATATGGTCTCTGTCAGGTGGACTGAAATCTTCCTATTGTCAAAGTGATGTTGTGAAGATGTTTAAGTGCCTGAATACAAAAAGAAGGAATGGAAGAAATTTTGGAGTGATCGCTCAGGGATGCCTGTGCAGGTGAAATCTGACTAGCTGCCTAGTGAGACATCCTTGCTTGTCTTGTACAGTGAGAGGCAAAAGTCATGTGGAGAAAGAGCAGGTGATCACCTAAGTGAAAACTCAGTAGTGAAACATCATAGGGGCTCAGCCTGACGCTGCAGATGGAGCCATTATTTTCCTCTAAGCAATCTCTTTTAACTCCAGATTTTGTGGAGTTTTTTTAATGTAATCTATACTGAGTTATTTTTGTAGGCTGAGCCTGCTCTTATCTCTTCTATAAGCCTCAATGCCTTTCAGATTAATCCCTGCACTGTTAGTCAGGACGTGGATGTGTCATGTGCCACGCAGATGCTGTCTGCTAGTGACTTCCACCTTTCCCTTCTGTGAGGATGCAGATGGCTGGATCACTAATTCAAGTTTGTTAATACATCTTTCCTCTAAAGAAAAATGTATTAGTTCTCTGTGAAATAAAACCTACCAGCTTTACTCATTCTAATTGCCTTGTTGCCATCAAACCCACCCCAGAAATCTACATTTGTGGCAGCAGAGTTTTCTTTTAATGAAAGAGTCCTTTAACCTGCCCTGCAGACACACCTCAAAATATCCACTTCTAAAGACATCCTAACTAAAGCAGGGAAATGAAACACTGACCTAGAGAAAAACTTCTTCAGGTAAATTTGAAGTCTTAACAACAACAACAAAAAACCCAACCCAAAACAAAAACCATTAAAACTGTGTCCTCTTCTGGAGCCCCTATTACAGGAATGATCTGGACATGCTGGAAAGTGTCCAGAGAAGGGCCATGAGGATGATCAGAGGGCTGGAGCTGCTCTCCTGTGAGAGCAGGCTGAGAGTTGGGGCTGTTCAATGTGGAGAAGAGAAGGCTCTGAGGAGACCTTATTGTGGCCTTCCAGTGTCTGAAGGGGACCTACAGGAAAGCTGGGGAAGGATACAGGATAGAAGAGGGGAATTCAGACTGGATGTTAGGAAGAAGTTTTTCACCATAAGGGTGGTGAGACACCAGAACAGGTTGCCCAGGGAGGTGGTGAAAGCCTCATTCCTGGAAACTTTTAAAGCCAGGCTGGATGGGGCTCTGGGCAGCCTGAACTAGTGAGAGGTGTCCCTGCCCATGGCAGGAGGGTTGGAAGTGGATGATCCTTGAGGTCCCTTCCAACCCTGACAACAAGCAAACAAACCCCAACCCAGAATTAGGCCTGCTTTAGCTTTCTTTCCCTTTCACGTGCATGACTTTTTGGGTTTCATCTCAAAGCTAGCAGTCATGCCTGCCCACACCTCTTTTCAGTTTGACATTTAGATCAGTGCCAGAGTTAGAAGACACATTTCCAGATGTGACAATTTTTTTAGTTCTGATACTGACGAATGTTTAATACCATGAATTTTTATTTTGCTTTAAGCTGCCAACTAATGCTGGCTTTCAGAAGTTCAGACCACTTCACGTCCTTCTGAAATTTCTTCTTTTAGTCACACGCTTGTTATTACTTTGTCATTTCTGTTTCTTCTTTACTTGGTAGAGAAAACTTTTCTCAGTGTTTGAAGGATAAGGATCTGCTCGAAAGAGTCCAAGGGAGGGCTACAAAGATGATCAGGGAACTGGAGCACTGCCTGATGAGGAGAGGCTGAAGGGCTTGGGGCTGTTTAGTCTGGAGAAGACTGAGAGGAGATCGAATAAGTGTTTATCAGTGTCTGAGAGCTCAGGGTCAGGAGAGGGGTACAGGCTCTGCTCAGTTGCTCCCTGGGATAGGACAAGGAGCAGTGAATGTAAGCTGCAGCACAGGAGGTTCCACCTCAACACAAGAGGGAACTTCTTTACTGTAAGGGTCCCAGAGCACTGGAACAGGCTCCCCAGAGGAGCTGTGAAGTCTCCTTCTCGAGAGACTTTCAGGGCCTGTCTGGATGCGTTCCTGTGTGACCTGAGCTAGATCATATGATCCTGCTGTGGCAAGGGGGTTGGACTCGATCTCTTTGGGTCCCTTCCAAGCCCTAACATCCTGTGATCCTGTAACTTGTGTGTCACTGAATGCAGATTTGCTTTTAGCCAGTGCTGTAAAGACCACATCTTTATTTGCTTCCTTTTTGCGTTGTGATTGTTATCACAGCTGAAGAGCAGATTTGTGCAGAGAGAATGAAGATTTAAGTATCTCTCTGGGCTTTTACCTGTGATTTTGAAATTGTGAGGGCTGCCATGGTTTGTTTCCTGAGCTCACAGGGAGATGTGTGCACACATGTTGTGTACTTACCAGGTGGGCTGCAGAGCAGAGAGGCTGTGCAGTGTACGGCGTTCAGCCGCTCCTGCGCGGATGCTGAGTCATGAAGTTGGTGTCGGTTTATGACTAAAACGTCTTACTGAGAGACTGCTGGAAGTTAGATAAATAAGAAAGATCTAATGATTAGGGTATAGAAGGTATTACATTACTGGAAACAATGCAATTGACACAGCTTGCAGGTGGCACATTTCTGGCTGGTCATCTGTTAACTGCTTGTTACTGATTCTGGAGGCATAATTTATTTGGTGGCATTTCTTACCACAGAAACATCCGGGTTGGCAAAGCCCCTCAGGATCACCAAGTCCAACCTACAACCTTACTCTACAAGATTCACCTTAAACCATAGCCCTAAGCACCACATCTGAATGATCTTTAAACACATCCAGGGTCAGTGACGCACCCACCTCCCCCGGGCAGCTCATTCCAGTCCCTGACCACTCTCTCCATCAACAACTTTTTCCTAATGTCCAATCTAAACCTCCCCATTCTCAGCTTGAGGCCATTTTTCCTTGTTCTGTCTCAAATTACCTGTGAGAAGAGACCACCTCCAGCCTCTCCACAATGTTTCCATCAGGTAGTTGTAGACAGCAATGAGATCTCAATCTGGGTTTAAAATCTTTCTAAAGCTAAGTAAGATTTATTTTTATATATATATATTTGAGGAGCTGAAGTTACTGTATCAGCATTTCTTAAAAGCTTTAATTTCACATGATAAGATGCAAAAAATAACTTTCCCTTCACCTTTTCGCTTCCTCTTTTCTAATCTCCAAGATCAAATCTTAGTTTCAAGTTTTGAGTTAACTGTGTGATGAGAAACTTTTTCTCACCTTCGAACCTGTCTATTTATCATTTGCTTAAATGTGGCTATTTCAAATTTGCTGTCAGAGAGCATTTTAAAGAAAGTTTTTCTGTACTCAGATTAGGGTTCACTAACCTCAAGGAGAAGAGGTTGCCATGAAAATGTTTTGTGGCAAAACTCCACTGGAGAAAATAAAAAGCTAGAACAGTTTTTAATCTAAGCAGACAATGCTACCAAATGTGCCCACCATAGGCTCTGAGCTGCTAATAAATAGACAAAAATGCACATCTACAGACCTTCTACTGTTGTTATCTAAGCCTGTCTCGATACTGCCATCTCCACCTGTCCTGAGATTTCTCGAGCCCTTCATTTAACTGGGAGATCTAACTCCTTCCCGCTCTCATTTCTTCTTCTTGTGTGGTCAGCAGAAGGCCGGGAGCTCTGGGAAGCTGGAGCCCCAGGCTCTGACCTTTCATAAAGCTGGCAGAGGTCTGGGGAACAACATGTTCTGTCTCTGCACCCCTCACCTCCCTGGTGCTGTGTGAAGCTCTCCCTTCCTAGCTAGAAAGAGAAGTTAATAAACTTTTTATCACTTACCCTGTAAAAGTAGGCTTTTCTTTGTCATTATCGATGGAGACTGCCTTTGTGTTTTAGACTAATTATGACAAAAGATCAAAAAAACCCCATCTTTCCCTGAACACTTTTCAATGTTCTGAAAATAAATGTTTGTCATTATTGCTTTCCAAGCCTAACAGGAAGGGAACTTGTGAAATTCTGCCCATGTGAAGGAATTTTAAATGTAATTGGCTATTTGAAAGATCAGGTTTACTGTCTGAAATACTTTTATTACGTGTAATGAGCAGTGATGTTTTTTGGCTAGGTTGATTGAAGCTCTGGTGTAGACATAGAGGTGAAAGTCTCTATCTGAAGGGAACTACTTTTAAGGTTGTTCCTCTTGCAGTCAGACAGTATGGATCCTAAAACACGTGCTGGCATTGTTCAGGTTTTCTTCAGGAAGATGTAGATCAAGTTCCAAAGCGTTGTAGTAATTCATTGACGTTTGCTACTCCTGGTAAGCTTTTTGCAGTCTGTCTTCAGTGCTGATAATGAGTTTAAAAAAATCAAAATGGGATATAGCAATCACTCTTCGATGCATTTTCATCTTGGGCATTGGGGATGCCTAAATGGACCTGGGTGTATATATAACCTGTAAAATCTAAAGTAGGAAAAAACCCTGTCCTGTCATGTTCCTTCTCAACAGAGCTACCAGCTGCACCAGTGTGTAGCTAATGCGGAATGACTTCAGAAAGCAAAATAGACCTTCCCATAGATACTTTCTGACAACTGCCTCATCTTTTCAGATTATTGGCAAGAACCACATTAAGCCATTCTGTCACTGATCCTTTTTTTCATCGTTCTAATTCCTTGCTCAGCAGGATAAACTACAAATTCTCTTGGAAATTCCCCACTGGTAAGCCGAGAGCAGACGTACTGAGTGTGACAGGACAGCTGAACGCGGGCTGACGTGTCCACGCTGCAGCCGCTGCTGCGGGATGGCTTCTGAGTAGCCCACGTTGGCCTGTGATAAGTGGAGTTCAGAACTGAAGACTGGGTGTCACCTTTTTCATTTGTTGTACCTAGTGGCAAGTTAAATTCATCACAAAGTAAATGTATCGTCTACTTACTCTGATTTGGTTCTCCAGGGACTTGATAAAGCACCCGTTGTCGCTGGAACGTCACCTGGCATCAGCAGTGTAGGTGTAAAGCAAAGGAGGAAGCACACTCCAAATCCAGGAAGAATTTGAGCACTTCTTAGTTACAGTAGGGAACATTGAAAGCATACAAATTAACTTCAGAAAACATGGAATTGTGGTGGAGGTGATATTCTGAGCTTTAGAAGGATCCCTTTCCTCAAGTGCTGCACTGGTTAGCTCTTGGCTGTATTGCATCCAGTGTTTCTGTTTGGACCTGGCTTCATCCTGCTACCTGCCACCCTTCAGATATTTGTAGACACTGATAAGGTCCCCTCTCAGCCTTCTCATCTCCAGCAGGGGGTTTGGACTGGATGATCTTTTGAGGTCCCTTCCAACTCCTAACATTCTGTGATTCTTACTTGCAGTTCACATAGGCGTAGCCACCGCACTGCTTTCATCTCTGCACATTCTCCTTCACTTGCCATGTCGTGTTCCTAACCTATTGAATAATAATCTTCTACCATGTGTGAATTGGGTTTCTTTTTAAGTCTTTTGGGTCTTAGCTGATTGTACCTTTCCTGTTTCATTGTTCCCGTTTCCACTCCTGCTTCTGGTCTCAGCAGAGATAAGAGTACAAACATGGCAACACGGAGGGGAGGGTCTCCCTTGCAGGATTTACAGTAATATTATGTTCCCTGTAGGTTAGCTGACTGTCAAGGAGGTTGCAATGCTGTTCAAGGACGTCAGGCACTTGATAAATAATTGTGGTTGTTTATATGTGTATATATCTGATTGTAAGTGTATGTGTGTATTCTTTTATCTGTTTTATAATACTCAATCCTTTTCTACTCTTCATAGAGGTCACCTCTGATACAAATGAATACAAATGCAGGTATTGGTTTTGTATGTTTTACATCTTCATTGCTTTTTCTTGGGCTTGGGGCCTCTTTTGTACTTTGCTGTGCGCTTGCTTGTTTTGGTGCTGGGGAAATGTAGCGTCTTTGTTGGTGCTCTAAGATCATGGGATTTGACCAATTTCATCTGCACGATCCTTTCATACTTGCTTGTGGAGTGTCACTATGGGACTACAGCTTCCTTGATGTCTGATGATAATGCTATGTACCTTTGTTCTGAAAAACCTTCACAGTTCTTTGTAGATCCAAACTATCCTCTTCTTACTGTGGTGGGAAATTCTTTCTTCTCTTTGTCAGAACCTAATATTCCTCCGTGGCTCCTTCAAGGTTGTGAAACAGCTGAAAAACAACTGTCATGAGACTTGCAGCAACCAGTGAAACTGCTGCACACCAGTCTGCTCACAGCTATCAGGTTGCAAACCTGCTTCTATAGTAAATGAGAAGAAGTTTCTGTTTTATTGCAGATAGTTCAGTGAAGATGTCCTCTCAATATTAAGAAGAGCTTGAAACTGCCCCTCCCAAAATGCTCCTACTAGTAAGAAATCACCAATAGTTGAATCTGTGTCTCTTCCAGAAAACTCTGGTTGTGAACATACCATGAACAGCATGTAAGAGGCTTTGTCATTAACCAAAATAATTTGGTGGAATGGGAGTGTAGAAAATGGGTCTTCTACAGAACAGATGGAAAAAATCAGAGGTGTTTTATCAGTGAATGTAGAACAACAGAAGATGACACACTTAAAGCATAAAAGGTAGTGCCTGTTATTTTGAGGGGGGGACAAAACTTACATTCTATTCAGTCAGTCATCCATTTCCCTGACAAAAAAAGGGCAATTAATAAAGCTTGCAGCTATCAGGAATACTCTCCTAGCTATTAGAAACCAACCGTGGGGCTTAAGCTAGATGGAAGGCATATACCGAAGAAAATGAGGCTTACAAGCTTTGAGACGTAGGTCAGACTTTGTTAGTCTGAAAGTTAAGGAGGAGTATTTCTCTGGGTAAGCTATTCGCTAACTATTTGGTGCCCTCTTCCCTTTTTTGAAGTGTTCAGTGAGGGCTGTTGTGACTGAGATGACACTGAGCTAGAAGAAAAAGTAACATGCCTGATGCAGAAAGGAACATTTGCTGAGATGCTGTTGACTTCTGAACCTTTTTCTACTTCTGTATTAGTGATATTGTAAAGTTTTCTCCTTGACGTCATGCCTTGCTTTTATGTAGATCTTGCTGTGGTCAGCTGCTATTTTAACCCTTCACTGCATAAGCTGTTGCAATGTGCCTTATTTAGGATATGGAAAGCCAGTTAGAAGGTGTAGCTGCCTAGCATAGCAGTGCTGCCTTGCTGTGGGAAAAGACCCACAAACCACCACTGGAACCTGCACGCTGATATCTGGAGTGTTTATGGATGTAGGTAAAGG
Source organism: Tricholaema leucomelas (assembly GCA_013400475.1). Taxonomy (NCBI): domain Eukaryota; kingdom Metazoa; phylum Chordata; class Aves; order Piciformes; family Lybiidae; genus Tricholaema lacrymosa; species Tricholaema leucomelas. The sequence continues at coordinate 900,270 of WAAF01014704.1, forward strand.
GTTTGATAATTCAGAAGTTCTTAATTGATCTGAAAGCCTTTACCTGGAAGGTCACCCTTGCTTTGTGGTGAGAACACAAAAAGGCAAGAAGAGCACAGCATGGTGCAATGGGGATACAGCTTCTGGCCATAGCCACAATTGTGGAGTGTGGGCAGAACGAACTCACACTCTTCTGTCTCTCCAGATGCACGAGTACTTAAACATCACACTGTAATACTAAGGTATGTTTCTAGCCTGGAAGATTTAGGGGTGTGTGTTTGCTTGTGTGAAATGTGGGGGGGTTTTAAAGTGTCAGGTACACATTTAGCTGTGAGCTAAATACATTTCACCTCAAGCTCAAAATGCTTTGGAGCTCAATCTAAAAATGATTAAGGCTTAAATTGTAACGGGGTCAGCTGCCTCAGAAAGGTTGCGTGTAGGGGTGTGTGGTATTGGGATCCCCTACACATGAAATCCAGTTCTTGAAATAAACTGTCTGCCGTAAGGACTATTTGGGCAGACACAGCACAAGGTACCAGTAGGAATTTCTTTGATCATTTTGGTAGATATCTCTCTGCAAAGATGAGTATCACATTAGAAAAACAAAACTTGTAGTAGGAGGAATCTTTCCAGTACTTATCATAATAATAACTCAGCAGGGAGTCAGTGACGAGAATTACTTGTGGTTTGTTTTTCCTTCTAATTCTTTATTTTTCTGGTAGTGCTAAATTAACTTCTTTAAATTGCTGTTACCATATGCAGTTGTTATTATGTGCCTGAGAAAAAAATTTACATCATTAGAAGTATTTCTAGCTGCCTCTTTTTTTCCCCCTAAGCTGATTTGTGCCTATTTGAAATTAGTATTATTTTGTCATAACCTTTTAACTCAGGTTCAGGAATACTTGACAAAACTGAGCAAGAGGGGGAAAAATAATTGCATGTGTAGTGGACAAGTTCTTTTCTTTTTCTTGTATTAGTTTCTAATTATTTAAAATCTTAGAAGTAGAAGGATGTGGTCCTGTCTGAATCAGGGTTCTACATAAGTTGTTTATGTTGTGTTTCTGGGAAAGCACAGAGAGGCTGTTACATATTCAGGTGAAATCTTTGTGTAGTAGGTTTGCTCCTACCACGCACTCGTATTAATTTGTATTACTGTGTATTTGTAAATAATGCTGTTGTAGCTGGATTTTTGTAAGCAAGTCTTAATAGTTTCATTTCTTTCAGATCTGTTTGCAAACTATCACATAATTGGGCTGGTTTATTGATCTCTCAGAGATTGCACATCTGACACTGCACCAGTTAATAAACAGTTTTGTTGGCTTTCTTTAAACTGAACATTAGAGAATGCACAGTTCTGTTACGCCATAGAATTTAAATTGCTTATGTACTGGAATATTTACTACCCTCTTTGTTGTTTCATTTCAGAATGACCTTATTTAAAAATGTATGAGGCTATTTATAATCGACTCTGTGGCAGTGATTAAAGAGGTGTGAATAATAGCTTATTGGAAGTTGACAGCTCCTTGTTTGCTAAACCGCTGTTAGAACGTTTATGCTGCTCAGTTGTACCTCATTTTTCTAAGGGGAAGCTGCACTTTGACAAGTGCATAGAACAGGTGTATGTGGCAAACATTTTTATTTCTTTAACTCTGTGAGGTTAATTGATTGCTTAGCCTGCCTCTAATGACGTGTCTTTGGTGTGGTATTAAAATAAGAGTGAACAAATCCACTTTTGCTTGGAAAAATCAGTTGCTGTTCTTCCTGATTGGAAGTAGTAGCTGCAAACCAATCATATCAAGCAGTCAGGCATCTGTCTTTGTGGTGAAAGTAAGACTGGTCTCTGATGGTTTTGATCTGAGATTAAGATTCTGAATGTCTCTTTAACTCCAGAATGGCACTCAGGTACTTTTTTTCATTCCTATTCAAAACTAAAAATCAAGGGAGAAAAAAGCTGTGAATTATTTAGCTGCAAATCATATAGAAGTAATTCAGTTTGTTTCTAGTGTACATAGATACCTCACCTGGAGTACTGTCTCCAGCTCTGGAGCCCTAAGCACAGGAGGGCCATGGACCTGATGGAGCAGGTCCAGAGAATGGCCACGAAAATGATCAGAGGACTGGAGTGCCTTTGCTACGAGGACAGGCTGAGGGAGCTGGACTTGTTCAGCTTGGAGAAGAGAAGGTTCTGGGGAGACCTAATAGCAGCCTTCCAGTACCTGAAGGGGGCTACAAGAAGCTGCAGAGGGACTGTTTGCAAAGGCCTGCAGTGACAGGAAAGGGGGCAGTGGTTTGAAATTAGAGAAGATTTGGATTGGATGTTAGGAACAAGTTCTTTAGCATGAGAGTGGTGGAACACTGGAACAGGTTGCCCAGGGAAGGTAGTTGAGGCCCCATCCCTAGAGATATTAAAGGTCAGACTCAGTGAGGCTCTGAGCAACCTGCTCTGGTGGAGAATGTCCCTGCTGACTGCAGGGGGCTTGGTCTAGATGACCTTTGGAGGTCCCTTCCAGCCCAAACCATTCTATGATTCTATACCAATGGGCTAGTATGATCTGATTGATAATCAGTGAATACTCAGTGTTTACCCAGACAGCTGATAAGCACAGGTAACTCTATGGCTTGTGCTCTGCCATTACTAGAATCTCATCTGACCTAGTGAACCCATTTTAAAAGTGAGCAGTAATTAAAGCCCCTGTTTACTCTTGTGGCTTGGCTTATGGGAATAAATAGTTCCTTGTAGGTCTGTACACTTCATGCTGACAGTGTAAAACATAAGACATTTTAAATTATATTGGAGGGAATGTGTCAGAACTTTGCAAGGCTTTTCATGTGCATCTAGAGCTTCTTGCAACCAGAAATTAGTAGTCAGTTTCCTTCATTAGAGTGTTTCAGCAGCGAGCTGAGCACACTTTAAATCTTACTGTGCACTTCAGAACTGGTTTTATCCAAAGTGTTTAATAAGTGGTGTGGAAATTCATCGATCTGTTTTTCATACTGGCTAAGAACATGGTACTGGTATTGCTGCACTGTCATGCTTAACATGGAATTATAGAAAGAGTTTACAGTTCTGCTAGATCCTTTGAAAATCCTTTACAGGAGAAATGACTTCTAACAAAACCTGATCACACAGGATAGCTCTCCGTAAGCGTTCTCATGATTGCACAGGTTTTACCCTGTAAGGCACTAAAATGACAGTGTGGAGTCAGTATTCAGACCCTGAGTCAATGGACTACTGGAAGGTCTAAATATTGCTTAAATAAATACATTGTGAAGTTAATCTGCAGTTCTTCTCTTCATAAACTAGACTGTTCTCACAGAGGAAGGATGCTGTTTCCTAGGTATGTTCAAACTGTGACAGTAAGACTCACTTTAAAGATTTACATCTCAAGTTCCTTAAGCAAAATAACATTATGAAGGCTGAAATTTTGCCTGTCTTCTCAGCCTGCTAGGCTAGCAAAGGGTCTGGAAAACAGGTTGTGTGAGGAGCAGCTGAGGGAGCTGAGGTTGTTTAGTCTGGAGAGGAGATGGCTGAGAGGAAACCTCATTGCTTTCTACACCTCCCTGAAAGAATGTTGGAGTGAGGTGGGGGTTGGTCACTTCTCTCTAGTGTCAGTTGACAGAAGGTGAGGAAATGGCCTAGAATTCTGCCAGGGGTGTTCAGGTTGGATATTAGGAACAGTTTCTCTCCTGCAGGAGTGGTCAGGCATTGGAACAGGCTGCCCAGGGAGAAGGTGGTGGAGTCACCATCCCTGGAGGTGTTAAAGAAAGATGTGGATGATGCACTTTGGGATGTGGTTTAATGACCATGCTGGTGTTAGGTTGATGGTTGTACTCGATGATCTTAGAGGTCTTTTCCAGCCAAAACAACCTTATTCAGAGTGGAACAGAGATAACTAACATAAACAGCAATCAGCATCTCCACAATGAGCTGCTGCTCTGTGAAAAGCAAAGATGGCTCAAGAGGTTACATCATCCTCAGCCACCATTGCTCCAGGGACAGCTATCAGCAGCAGAGGACAAGAAGCAGACCACCGAGGAGAATCTTATCTTCAACTGTAAAAGCTAAATCTGATTCAGACGATGAACTGTGGCTGTAAGCCTCTGTAAAGAGGTCCCCAGACAGGCACATCTGATGGCTAACAGACGTAGAGGCCTCTTCTGTCCACACTATAAGCAAGCACGAAACCTTAGCACAAAAATATCTGTTACCATGTGAAACAGTTCCATTACTAATTTGAGCTTTACTTGCCCAGGTGATTAGAAAAGAGGGCCCTTTTCAACATGTGTTACAAATAACACTGAAGTCTAAATATTTAGTCAATAAAACTGTATCATTACTGTATATCTTCTGAAATAAGGAAGAAATAACCATTTAAAGCCATGAAAAATAGATCTTATGAACTATAATTACTCCTTTTCCTGTTGATCAGTTTCCTGCTACAGCATCCTGATTCTTAAAGAATAAATTGCTGTCTGTGCTCGAAGCTTTCATTGCCCTAATAGTAAATGAATGCAAACTGAATTGCAGAAAATGAGCTTTGCTTTCTGGATTTTTACGAGCCTAGATGTAGAGAAGATGTATGATGTTGCACAATTCTAATTAAAAAAGAACTGTGTTTAAATGAAGTTAGTGATTAAAGAGCTAAAACAGAGAAGTGTATTATGTTGCTGATTGACTACAGCATGATACAGATATTTAGTGACATTCAAGGTGGTATTTACAGGGAAAAGAATCTTCAGTTCTCTGATTTCAAACTAATGAATTCAGGAAAGGCAAGTTGAGTAGTCAGACTGTGGTGATGAAAGACTTGATGCTTCCTTAGCATATACTGTAATGGGAGAGCCCTACAAAAGGCAAATTACCTGGGTAGAAAGAGAAGCAAACCTCAGAAAGCTGGCAGCAGAACCTGTTCACCACTCGTCATCCACATTTGCCCTCAGAATCATTAGGTGGCATGAGCGACAACATTCCAACATGAATGACACATTCCCAACACCAGAAGGATATGGAACTATTGGAACAAGTCCAGAGGAGGCCACAAAGATGCTTGGAGGGCTGTAGCAACTCTGCTATGAGAACAGGTTGTGGGAGTTGGGGCTCTTTAGCCTGAAGAAGAGAAGGCTTTGAGGAGAACTTGTAGTAGCCTTCCAGTATCTGAAGGGGGTCTCCAGGAAGGCTAGGGAGGGACTATTCATAAGGTCTTGTAATGACAGGACAAGGGGCAATGAGTTTAAATTGGCAGAGGGGAGATTTAAAATGGATATTAGGAAGAAGTTCTTTACAGTGAAGGTGGTGAGACACTGGCACAGGTTGCCCAGGGAGGTTGTGGATCACAGAATGTGATCAAAGATCACATTCATCTTGGAGGTGTTCAGGACTAGGTTGGATGAGGCCTTGAGTGACTGTTCTAGTGGGAGGTGGTGGGGGGTTGGAACTAGATGGTCTTTGAGGTCACTTCCACCCTAAACCATTCTATGAAGAATGATCCAGTCAAGTTTCTGTCACTTGAATTCAGATAGAAATTTACTCATCTCAACAGGAGAAACAGAATAATGGGAGATCAGGCAGCACCAGCATAATCTCTAACATGTGATACCCAGGTCTGGAAATGTACAGAGGGAAGGATGCTCTGACTGGATCCATGAGAATTTTTTCTTCAGTCACTGCCTTATTGTGAGGTGACCTCCTATGGCAGTGGGACAGGCAGTGGCAATGAGTGAGGAGTGGAGGCAGGAGATCCTTGGGCCACTCACAGGCACAAATCTAGGCTGGTGCAGAGTGGGTTGAGAGTAGCCCACTTGGAGCTGTTGCTTGATGAGAACCTCACCGTGAGCTGGCAGTGCACTCTTGCAGCCCAGAGGGCAAATCATGTCCCAGGCTGTCCATCAGGAGTGTGCCCAGCAGGACAGGAGATGGGAATCTGCCCTTTGGCTCTACTCTGCTGAGACCTCACCTCCTGTACTGATCTAGTGCTGGTGTCCCCAGTGTAAGAAGGACACAGAGCTGCTGGAGTGAGTCCAGAGAGGGGACACAAGGATAGTTGAAGGGCTGGAGCACCTCTGCTATGGGGATAGGCTGAGGGAGCTGGGGTTGTTCAGCCTGGAGAAGACTATGGAGGGACCTTAGAGTACCTGAAGGGATCCTACATGAGGGCTGCAGAAGGACTTTTCATAAGGATGTCTATAGACAGTACAAGGGGGAACAGTTTGAAGCTGAGGAAGAAGTTCTTGAGTAAGAGGGTGTTTAGACTCCCACTGCCATGGGAGGTTGTGGCTGCCTCCTCTCTGGGGGGTATTGAAGGGCAGGTTGAATAAGACCAGCAGAGCCTAGTTGAAAAATGTCCCTGCCCATGGCAGGGGAGTTGGAACTAGATGATCCTTGTGGTTCCTTCCAACCCTGACTGATTCTATGCTTATGATTTTTATATAGAAATAATTTGCTCTCTGTTGTTTTAGGCACACCCACACGTGAGTGTGGTCACACAAGAAAAGGAGAACTGGATTCAGTTGAGCCTGAAGGGCTCAAACTTCCTTCTCCCACATGCGTTTATATAACTGTCTGGCCAGTTGTAAAAATGCAAGTCTAAATATTTATACATGCAGAGCACGTTTCTGATAATTTTGTGTAAGTCATAAAACTCTCTTTCAAAATGTTTTTACACCTCTCTGCTGAATACTCCATGTCCAGTCACACATTTGGATTGAACGCTCTGCCGTGATCAAACCCTTAAAATTCAACCACCTTCAGTATACACTAAGCTATATGGACTTTTTTAAAAATCTCAATACTTCTGAGTTATTTGATCTTCTTTCTCAAAGAAAGTTTGAGTTTAAATGCCTTTTTTTCTTTTTACAAGTGGACCACATACTAAAACCTGCTCCAAAGGCCATACTAAAAGTAAGGATCGAAGGCTCGGCTTGCACAACCCACGTTAAGATCGATGGTGCAAACACCAATTTTCTGCTTGTCAATTTTAAATCATGGGTTTAGAATCGGTCAGGTTTTGACATTAAAAGCAAATTAATGCTCAATCTTGATTTTTTTTTTTTCTTTCTTTCTATTTATATGGCAAATTCTGGAGCAAAGCCTGATGATCTAAGTCACAACCGGTTCCCCACCATTAGGGTGATGGCCACAGCTCTGGCACTGAACTCTGAGATGACATAAGTGATACTTGGAGCAAACCTGGCAAATAATGCAGCCTCAGCAATTAAATTGTGTTGCTGCTTGTCTTTGTTCATAGCTTGATTTAGGGTTAATTTAGTCCTATATGCACAATTTTATTGGATCAGGACAGTTTGGTAGTGCGCTGTTTAGAAATTCAGAAGTAGCTCCCAGGTTTCCCAGTGGGGCACAGCAAAGTTTCTGTCAGGAAGGTGAACAAAGGCAGAGGGCAGCTGGGGAACCTGTTGCCTTGGCTGCTTCTGGTACTGAGCCAGCCATCTCCTTTGTCCATGACTAGGGTGAGCTCTGAGCAGAAGAGTAGTGTATTTCCTTTAGCTCTCCAAAGCTATCCAAAGACACAGCCAAGACAGTAAATTTTACTTCTGTGTCACTTCTGTGATGCTGAGCGCAACAGGAGTGACATCCAAACCCAAGTCCCAGTGACTGTGAAGCATTTGTCAGAGTTGCTGTTTCTGAGGGCAAGGATAGTGCCTTGTACCTGCAGGCAGGGTGGTGGAAGAGCAACAGAAATACATAGAATCAGTCAGGGTTGGAAGGGACCACGAGGATTATCTAGTTCCAACCTCCCTGCCATGGGCAGGGACATCTCACACTAGATCAGACTGACCACAGCCTCATCCAGCCTGGCCTTAAACACCTCCAGGGGTGAGGCTTCCACCACCTGCCTGGGCAACCCATTCCAGAGTCTCACCACTCTCATGGTGAAGAACTTCTTTGTAACATCGAGTCTGAATCTCCCCATTTCTAGCTTTGTTCCATTACCCCCAGTCCTATCACTACCTGACAGCCTAAAAAGTCCCTCCCCACCTTTTTTATAGGCCCCCTTAAGATTCTGAAAGGCCACAATAAGGTCACCTGGGAGCCTTTTCCTCTCACAGACTGAACAGCCCCAACTCCCTCAGTCTCTTCTCATAGCAGAGATGCTCCAGTCCTCTGATCATCCTCGTGGCCCTTCTCTGGACACCTTCCAGCACATCCATGTCCCTCTTGTCCTCTTGTATTAGTGTCTTCAGAACTGGATGCAGTATTCCAGGTGTGGTCTCACCAGCGTGGAGTGGTAGAACTGCTGATGCTATAAACCTAATGTTCATGGTCCTTGTTTTAGAGTGGTCTCTTAACAAGACCAGCTCTAGTCTGGTCTTCTGGAGTAATTTTTCATTGGAGGCTGCAACACTGTTGTGTTTGTGCTGCCATGCTCTCAAATCAAAGCACAGAGAGTGAGGGCAGTCAGGAGATTCACTTCAAAAACACAGTCCTGATCTGAATTCAAACGCTGAAGGTCATGCACTTGCAGCCAAACACCTGTGGAAGAGGGACACGTTTCTTGTCTGCAGACTCTGAAGGAGAAAATTTCCATTGCTCATTCTATTATAAAACTGATTAACTGTGGCTGGCACCAAAATCTCAGCCTTTAGAGGGGAAGGGACCCCTTAGGCCATCTGCTCGGTTCCTTCCTCCTACAAGCAACCAGGTCTTTCACAGTTTTCTTTTTGAAGGCATCAGTGGGATTCTTGATGGACTCTTGAATGAAGGACATCCAAGTGGTTGAAAGGAGAGCTGTACACTGTCTTTCCAGACAGCCAAGAGCCTGTGGTGACAGATGCCAGCCAGAACTGGTAGCTGCCATCTGTTAGAGATGAAAGTGAATTGAATTCCATACTCCTCAAAAGTAGTCTGGATCTATACTGCTAACAGATATCCTGACAGAGGAGTGAGAGGAAAGCTTGAGAAGTACCCCTGGGAGACAGAAAAAGGATGATGCAGAAGATATGGATGCTGGCTGGCACCCAAATCACTCAGCACTGCAGTGCAGGGTTAAAGATCAGTGACTGGTAATGGCACTCTAGCACTGGTTATGAGGTGTCACATGCAGTTACATACAGTCCAGTAAAAGAGAGACCACCACCACCTCCTCCATTTCAGTTGCTGCTTGAATGAAAATACTTCCTTCCACTTGTTTGGAATACCTTCAGTTCATAGGTGTGGTTGTTCCCATCTACAGTGGGGATTGGGATCAACTCTGAATGTTACATCATCTAGTAAGGTGACCTGACCACAGCAACCATATGTGTTTAGGTAACAACGTCCTTTCAGGGGGTTATAAAGAGTGAGAAAGTCTCTTTTCTCCATGCCAAACAATCCAAGTTCCCTTAGCTGCTCTTCATAAACCTTGTTCACTTGATCCCTCGTCGGCTTTTTTGCCCTTTGGATGCACTTCCAACACCTCAACACCTTTCTCATGGTGCAGGGCTCGAATTTGATATCCCCAAATCATATTTGGAACTGTATGCCTATGTATGTATCGTCATAAAAAAGTAACCTGATTTTGAAATAATTCTCTTCTTAGGGCTACTTCAGAAAAGTAACTTAGCAAATGGAACTTGCAGAACACTGCTTTGAGACTTTCCAATGCTCAGCAGCTCTTCTGTGCTCATGATGGAAGCTACAGAGCTCTGCAATACGAAGGCTTTCAATCTTTCTGTGAGACAGAGGGTCTTGCAATGGTAGTTTCTCTGTTGGAATATGCAAATGATGGATCTTTTTTAAATGGAAGAGCAAACTATTGTCCAAGTAGTCTCTCCTTCCAGTGTCTGTGTTGATGTAAATTCTACATGCGAATAAGAAAATCTCAGTGGCAGGGAAGGTCTAAATTTGACTCTGGGGCTGAACTGGAGAATGGAGTGGGGGAGGATGGTTACCTTTGGAGCTGGATGCCAGATGCTATCGTTCCAGGGTTTCTTTAACATCTTCGAAGAGCTGTGAAAGGTGTAGGCAAAGCATGTCTGAAGCAAGAGAAGAGAGCAGCCTTCTGCTACCAGCCGTTAGTCTCATAGGGCAGGAACAGATCTGCATTGCTGAATCCAAGCTTTGCAGCCAAGCAGGCATCAATATAGTACCATATAATGGGATTTTAATTATAATTTTAATTAGATAAAAATACATTAAATTACGAGGTTTGATTGTTTTTCAACCTTTATTTCTACTAAAGAATATTAATATGTTCTTTGAAATGAAACACTTGACTTTGAAAGCTGAGAACCAGAACAAGCTGGAAAATGTCAGCGTGGAGATTGTCGAAGCTGTTTTAATTTGTCCCTTGCATGTATGTGTGACGATAAGATCTTTAATTATGTGATCACATAATTTTTTCACAGGAGGAATGGTGCCCAGAGAGCGAATCAAGGGTGTCTATTAAAGGAAGCTGTTGCCTCCAGAACCCTTGCCTTAATTGCTTCGAAACTTAGTAGTTTAAGTAGAGGACTGCAGGAATCAAAAGCACATTCTCCAAGGCATTTGAAACTCCACTGAAAGACTGAGGTTTCTTTATCCCTTTCAAGATTTGTATGTAGCTCTGGAAGGTCACTGGATCTGGAGGTGACCTCTCTGTATCGAGTTGCTGTGGCATGCAGGTCAAGGTGCCTGGGCTCTGAGCTCAGCCACATTTGGAATGAATGCAAGTTTGCTTTGAATATATAAAGTGTTGTATAAATGCAAAGTCCTCTGAAAAGTAAGGCCTGAACTGCATTACTCTGATGTGGCTGAATGCCACATGTTCAGCCTGAAGAAGAGAAGGCTTTGGGGAGACCTTAGAGCAGCCTTCCAGTAGCTGAGGGGAGCCTGCAAGAAAGCCAAGGAGGGACTTTTAGCAATAGGACAAATGAGAATGGCTGTAAGCTTGAAGAGGGGAGATGGAGACTAGAGGTGAAGAAGAAATGCTTTACAGTGAGAGTGGTGAGACACTGGCACAGGCTGCCCAGGGAGGTCACGGTTGCCCCTCTTTGAAGGTGTTCAAAGTCAGGTTGGATGAGGCCTTGAGCAGTCTAGGCTAGTGGAAGATGTTCTTGCCCATGGTAGGAGGGTTGGAACTGGATGAATTTTAAGGTCCCTTCCAACCTGAACCATTTTATGAATCTATGACATTCTGCTGGGTTTGGTGTGTAGATTACCTGGTCATCCCACCCTTGTAGGTGCAGATTTGGCAGTTTATTTCCCCCAGAGCTCCTTGTAAGAGTCAAAAAGGAAGGTTGAAGCCAGAATTATTCTTGGTTTCACAGTTGCCTTGTTGGTGACTAGTCTGTGGTGAAATGTATCTTGTCTTCTATTTAACATTACATTGTCCTTACAGTACCTATTTTACTTTGTGAAACCAGCTACACAGTATGGAGTGAATATCAATGTATGAGTTGAAATGGCCCAGATAGGAGCATTTAGGCAATTTGCCTGAATTTGTTGTCTTAGAAGAGTTTGATACCATGAATAATGGGGTGTTAGATTTTTCAAATAACACTCTGTGTATAAAATAGGGAAACACAGAATGATTGTCTTAAATTCAGCAGGCTCTTTTGTCATGCTTATGCATGTTCTAAATGAGACATTTTTCTCCTGAATTGGAAGGAAATGAGCTAGTAGCTGTCAGTTGATAATGTTATTCACTTTCCCTGCTTAAATGCATTTGGAAATTACTGTAATATCTGCTGCTTTAAAAAAGCTAACTTCAGAAGAGCAGAGTCTGGTTTGCTGTCTATCTACCTTACTAGGCAGGATTCCACATGAAAGAATCAATCTGGCTTCTTGTGTGCTAACAGTGACAGGGTGCAGGTACCGTAAAGCAGGGTGGCTGTGCCTTCCAAGTGTAATTCTGCTAACAGCTGAAGGAGCACTGCAGCCAAGAGAAGTCTTACGAATTTATTAATCAGTAGATTTCTTCTTTCTCATACTGCATTTTGAAGCATTTCAGTAAGAAGTTTGCACTGGGGTTTAAATGAAGAAGTAACACCCAGAAGACATATGAATGTTTCATGTTTCAGTGAGTAACAAAACATTTCAACAGGTTGTGAAAGTGATTTTTTTAGTGCGTAATCATTACCGTTTAAGTTGAAATGGCTGTAAATGACCTTTTGTGCTTACAAATAAAGACCTGCTTGAGCAATAATCTGCTCCCATATGACAGAAAGCTGTATTTTCTTGTAATCCTTTGTCCACAAGAACTCTCACAATGTGTTCTACATGCTGAAAAAGCAGAGTTATTACTGGTGGTACCTGGGGAAAATGTTATGTGAGCTTTTCTCTCTAAGTCACCTCTGAGAGTTTTTGCATTCATCCTGCTGAGTCTTTACTGTGATCTTTGAGTATGCCTGCAAGAGCATTTTACCTTGGATCTGGAGTACTTTAGCCCTTCTGAATCAAATCTGCCTTTTTGTTTCCATTTATTGCCCCTTGATTCACATATCACAGTACCAAAAGCTTTGGGTCTCCCATGTTGTAAATCAAGAGTATATATTGATCACTGTTTTTTGTCTCTCTGCAGTCACCAATTATAATAACGTGGTAGAAGCAAACTCAGATTCTGATGACGAAGATAAATTGCATATAGTGGAAGAAGAAAGTGTAACTGATGCAGCAGACTGTGATGCCAGCGTGCCAGAAGATGACTTGCCAACAGACCATACAGTATTACCAGAAAACAGTGAACGAGAAGGGAGTACCAACAGTTGCTGGGAAGATGAAGGTATGTTCATTTTGCTTGATGCTGCTGCGTGGAGAAAGGTTTCTAAAACACAAAGTCAAGAAACATTTTTTTTGGTTGCTTTGTCACTGAAATAATTTGTAATATTTACAATCAAAGAAGTTGTTTCCCCTGTGTTGATTGTAGTAGATTTTATGTTCTCTGTTTAACTCGGAGGTGCATTCACTTCTTTGGCTTTGCTAAATAGGAGCTTCAGATCTGTAGATGCAGCATTCTCAAAGGTGATCACAGACTTAGTTCCTTGCTTTAAGTTCTTCCAAATCTTTTTGCCTTCCAGGCTTTTGCTATAACTGCCAGTAAGGTTCAGGGGTAGCTCTCAGCTTGAGGAGTAAGCAGTAAAGCAAAAAACTATGAAACAAAATAAGATTCAGATAGAAATTTGTTCCTGTGAGTTGCTTCTGTAGTTTTTTTTCCATGTAAAATATAGCTAGCAAAAACCACTCCAATTTTTAGCATATTAGTTTTAGAATTGGCTATCTTGCTCATAATAGATCTGTATTTTGAAAACGCTGGAAGGAGGTAAATCTTAGATGTATTATGCAGCAGCTTTAGAATCTGAGCATTTGAAGCAATCAGGAAATGGGCCTTTGTACTGTGGAAACAGATAGGGTCTGTCATAATGTTACACAGCGTGTTTACATTTGAGCCAAATTGGGATAAATGCATAAATTAGCAGAATTTATTGCAAAATTTTGCCTTAATCTCCTGAAAGAAACAAAAATGTTTTGTGGCACATCCGCCTGTGTCTGAACTCCAGGCACAGTTCTTCAGCATCCACCTTGTGAGAACTGCTGGTTTAAGGCAAATTGCATGACCTCACATCTAAATAAATGGAAAGCAGTCACACGGTCCCTAACTGCAATCCAGCTGAGAGAGAGCGGCTGAGAGTTCAAAGAATAGCATCAGCTCAGCCTGGTTTTACATAGCTGCTACTCCAAGATATGCTGTGCTGGGGAATTAGGATCTGGGGGCTAAATTATTAGGTCGTTTAGGTCTATAATACCTTTGCTGGGCTGCAGGGTGGATCTGTCAGGAAGTGCAGTTACATAACAATGGGCTGTGCATAAACTAGATTATTTCTTGAACCCTTCAAGCACAGGTGCAGTAAACCTGACATAAGGCTTATAGAAGCATTGGGCCAAGACTTTGTGGATTGAATGTTTCCTGGAGATGTTACCTACATGGCATAGTTTCTTGCCTCAGACACTTTTCTGGGGTTTTTCAGCCTCTGAACCTGTGATGGCATCTTTTTTGACTCCATGTTTCAAGGGTACCATTTGTAACCTTTTGAAATTGGAAGTGCTCAAACCAGATTCTCCTGTGCTTGTAGAATCACAACATAAGCAGTGTTCTCTCTGCTTGGATCACTGCTGGCAAAGACAGGCTGTCATCAGCATTTAGACAGACAAAAGGTTCGTTAGATCATAGAATGGCTTAGGGTGGAAGGGACCTTAGAGATCACCTACTCCAACCTCTCTGTCATGAGCAGGGACACCTCTCAGCTAGACTTGGATGCCTGAGGCCTCATCCTGTCTGGCCTTGAATGCCTTCAGGGAGGAGGCATCCGTAACCACTCTAGGCAACCTATTCCAGAGGCTCACTACCCTCCTACTGAGGAACATCTTCCTAAAATCCAGTCAAAACCTACTCTCTTGCAGCTTAAAACCACTCCCCCTCATCCTATTGCTAGACACCTTTATGCAAAGTCTCTCTTCAGCTTTCCTGTAGGATCCCTTCAGATATTGGAAGGCAGCTGTATGGTCCTCTTGGAGCCTTCTCCAGACTGAACAACCTCTCAGCCTATCCTTGCAGCAGAGGTGCTCCAGCCTTTCAGTCATCCTTATGGCCCTCCTCTGGACTTGCTCCAAGAGTTTTGTGCTCTTCTTACAATGGGGATACCACAACTGGACGCAGTATTCAGGAATAACTGTCCTGTGGAAGTCTTATGGAGCTTTGACTTGCTGTGGTGAAGTTGCATTTACATTGATACCTTTCCTAGAATGAAATATGTGAGCTGAAAGTTGTCATCCAGACCATTCTACAAATCTGTGAACCATTCTTAGTTGCACATTAGAAATGTAGACAGAGAGGGTGTCGGATGCATGATCTTTCTCATGCAGGGAGTGATGGTGAGGTAGGTGTCTGTGCAACACTAATATCATACCCAGCACTGGTGATTATTTTCAGCAGGAAAATAACAGGTTTTTAGAAGTACAACAGTTTGAGTAAGTCTGTGTTTCATTGCTGAATCAGCACTGTAAGTGCCTTGGTATGCAAGTTAAAAATGTAATACAGAAACACAACAGCCCTCCCAGAAACCAGACTCCCCAGGAGGAGCTCCCAACCACCTTTCCACCTTCTTCCCCCACCTCTACCTTACCCCAGACTGCCTTATGGTTCAAGGTGAGTTTGGAAGATCGGCCAGGGAGGTTAAGAAGGCGACAGATTAGTTAGACAGCAGGTTAGAGAAGTGCAGCCCAAAGCCAGAGAGCAAGCTGCATTATCTATGTGTATGTTCTTGTTTTTATACATCTCAGCAAGCCTATGAGTGCAGTACACATCACCACTGTTTCCTTTTCACAACCTATAATCTAATTCTTCTCACCAAAATATCCCAGCTAGGCTCAAACTAGCACACTTGGTTTAGCTGAACCCAAGAGAATGAGTGTTTCACACATTCTGGCCACCGATGGCCAAGAATAGAAACACCACACGTAAGATTTCTGCATCAGTTTGCTTTCCTTCCATTTCCAGTCATTCTAACCGAAGTTCTAGATGGTTCTAGGAACAGGTGTTTTAAGTATAAGGTGTGTATCTCAAGAAGTTCAACTGAAACACTCTCAAAAGGGGTTGACAAAGTAAACCACGTGTATCCTGCGCACGGTGTTGGCAGTCTGCCAGCGTGCATGTGTGCAATGATTCTGTGGCACAGTGGGT